>CM068367.1:1363439352-1363686710 GCA_034769895.1 Magicicada septendecula
CTCAAAAGTATCGTAAAAGCATACAGGAAGTAGAGAAAATCATGGGGAATTAAAAAAACCCAAAATGACCAATGCCGAACGTCAGGGGATTTACCGACAACGCTTAAAACACAAGGGAATAAATACTGAAGTCGAGTCAACACCATGAAGACCAGAATTAATTACCATAGTAACTAGTAAATAAACAAATGATATTTAGCGGCATCGGAACTATACCTTTATCCGTTCCTGTAGTTTTTAATGTTTTACTATGCGATTGTATTGATATATTTTGTAATTTTTTATACAGATACGTGTATATATTTTGTAATTGTCTTAAGCGAGTATAAAATGTATGTTTATACGTATTTCTGATGATGCCACCGACTACGCTGGGTAACACCACTATCGATTTGACTTTCACCAGAAACATCAGCGTTGATATCTTACCTTATATCAGCTACTTCTCCTATCGTAGGCCCATTATAAATAAAGTCTTGCTTGAACCAAATAATTAACTTTTGTGATGATTTTGCAAATAAAATTTTGTACTTTGTAAAACTAAATATCACAACACATTAGCAATCCTAAAGCTCAGAGACGTATTCTACGCTCTGAAGATTGGCGGCCGTGGCTCCGACACAGGCCCGCCGATTTTTTTACGGAAGGTGGCCTCCGGACGTGTGGCCGAAACGTTTAGACACGAGAACATAAGCAGTCAACCACAGCCTAACAGTCCGGAATATCATAGTTTTAACAATATTGGCTCCAGTTGTCAAGCCCTCATAAAAATGTAATTGTTTATGTAATTACTATCTGTCACTATCGTGAAATCAACTTTTAAGTTGCCAGTCTATTACTTGGTTATTTCTAAACGTGGGTTTCTGGAGTTTCTACCATTGCCAAGTTGCCTACTTTTCTTTTGTATTTTGTGGATTACGTTGTATTGGATGATACTGAGGCGGAGCAATTATAGTGGAGACTTGGAATATGATGAATGCATGAGAGTTGACTGGGCCGGTCGCGTGGTGACTGAAGCAACAGTTGAACAGACTGGAGGCTGTACCTATTAACCTGTGTTAGTCACCGTGCTTCGAGGACAAAGTATAGCGACTAAAAAGAGCCATCTTAAACCGAACAGAGTGTAGTGGCAAAAGGTGATAGACGCAGTAAAATTTATTTACCGCTTTACATGAGGGGCGGACGTGACGCTTCGCACGCGTCTCGCGTAAGTACTCCGTCGCTACTGCGTCGTATGCGAGCGAGAGAGAGAGAGAGAGAGAGAGAGAGAGAGAGAGAGAGAGAGAGTGAGTGAGTGAGAGTTCTTCGTTTTCCATTTTTATATGTGAGAGCTTATAAAATCGATTCATCTATTTTTAATCGGGTCAGTGGCGTACGCGAAGGGGTGATTACAGGGATAAAACCGCCCCTCGTTTAGTAGCGTCGGTCGTCGTTGTTAAGTGGCGATTCAGCTACGGGAAATGTCCTTCCTCCCCTTGCCCGACTCGTCCTGCTTCGTACGAATTTCACTTTTACAACTGGAAACACTGTACCTTTTCGTGCTGTTTTATAATTTAATCAGTAACCTACACATATCCCTATGGGATAGCAATATATGAACTTTTATTGTCTTTGCCAAGCAGATAAAACAAACTACCTTTTATCTGCAGATATTAGCAGAATAATATGCATTTTTACTTCCATGTTCCTTAAGGAAATGGAAGTGGGGTGATGACGAAAAAATCGTGTACGAGATAATGGCTGATTCCCATTGTACTACCTCAAAACATGAAGAAAAAGTAATTTTCCGAAAAATGTATGTGTGTGTGTGTGTGTGTGTGTGTGTGTGTGTGTGTGTGTGTGTGCGTGTAGAATTGTTTCTATGGCGAACGATAACTGCCGCAAATTCAAAGAGAATCACATAATTTTTTGCATATGTGCCTGAGTTGTAGAGAACTCAAGCCTATTGATTTTGATGAAGATATGTTAATGGGAAGGGGTAGTTTACCTGCAACGTCTTATGTTTTAACAAGAGTAAAGTACTTAATTTTGATAAATAAAGTATCCTGAAAAGAAGGTCATAATAATCCACTACCACTGTAGAAAGGTAGATGAAATATCTATAAATGAAAAGGGTAGTTGAAGGGGAGGGGTACTTTTCTATAAATGGAAATAATAGTTGAAGGGGGAGGGGATCTTTTTTTTTTATTTGTGTTCTATGTTATCGGCAATAAAGAAGTAGTTTCTATGGAAATGTTTCATTTCAATTTGTCAAACATAAAACTCGATTTACAAGGTGGGGGATATTTTTTTTAGAAATTATCGAACCGAATTCAAGTAAACGATTTTAATTATAAATCTTACAACATGGAAGTCATGCATGGTTCTCCATGCCAATTTTTATAATACATAATCAAGGATGAGAAATATTTTTAAAATCTCATGATACGTCACGGTAAAGCCAATTTTTACCCCACGTTTTGCGTTCTGTTTTCATCACACTTTCCAAAGAATTGTTTATCAGAAATTAATATTTTTTACAATTTTGCGTTTGGCAACAATCATTTAGTGCCGAGCAATAGACATCCTTTATATGGCGTTCCAAGTCGCATGGCATCTGAGGGATTAGGAGACCCTTACTAATACACACACACACACAAACGCAGCTGGCCCGGACGCTTGGGTTATGATTTTTGTAACAAACAAGCTTAGCATAAATTTTAAAGAAAATGACACCAAAGACGACGTGGTTGTGATATGGTTTAGACGAATATTTTTTATTAATATTACATACAAGCCGCATTTGTTATTTTAGAAAAAATATAAATTTTCATATCACCGAGGTAATTTTGCACCATGAATGTGAATTGTAAATACATTTTTCTTTATAATCGTCAAGATATCACCAACGTACTTATTATTACTTTAAAATAAAATGTTTATTAAGTACTCTAATTCTGCGTTTGCTTTAGAAATCCCTAGAATACTCATATGTTTCGCATTTATGTGTTGTTTGGACTCATTTTTCTCACAGTATAACGGAGATTACAAAAATTATAGTTTAATGTGGATTATGACCTTAATTAAAAGTTTTATAGTTTTGAATGTGACTGTACACTTATACCTGAACCGCCCGGGTCGTGCCTGGCGGGTTGTGAGTGCGCGTGCGAGAAAAAAAGCTCTTCTAATCCCTTAGGTGCTATCCGGTTTGGAACACTCTATAGGTCCGTAATATATTAACCTATGTGAATATAAGTAAATATGAATATGCATATGTTCATGTATTCCTCTGTATAAATATATAGAGTAATTCTGTGTTGTACGAGGGACATTCAATAATTAAAGAGACAAACTGATCTAGAGAAAAATGGTGTATTTTTACAAAATGACAACTTTCCTATTTTTTAACATAATCCCCCTCAACACTAATACACTTGTCCCAACGATGAATCAGCTTTTTTATGCCTGCAGCAAAGAATTCTTTATCTTGACGTTGGAACCAGTCTCCCACAAATTTTTTGACTTCTTCGTTGTTGTTGAATTTCTTACCACGTAGCGATTCCTTGAGTGGGCCAAACAGGTGGAAATCTGATGGTGCCAAGTCTGGGCTATACGGGGGGTGTGGTAGTGTCTCCCAGCCAACAGCGTTGCTTCAGCTCTGTGCACACTCTGAGACTTTTGTCCTTGTGTTGTTGCGTTAACTCTTTTGGAACCCATCTTGCACTTGTTTTGCGGTACCTAAGCTTGTCACTGATAATGCTATAAACTGTACCAACACTTACTTGCAAATTTTCAGCCATTTGTTCAACTGTAACACGACGGTCTTCACGAATCATATTGTCTATTCGAGATTCAAGCGCAGGAGTTGAAACTTCCTTTGGACGTCCAGATCGCTGTTCGTCTGTCACTGAGGTTCGACCGTTTTTGAACTTATCCACCCACTTATAAAAATTTCCGCGATTCATGCAACTTTCACCTTACTGTTTAGTCATTCTAGAATAGATATTAGAGGGGTTTTCGCCTTAAGAAAGTAAAAATCGAATCACTGAACGTTGTTCAACTAATGTGGAAACTTCTAGCGGACTTGCCATTGTTAAATGAAATTTTGAGGTTATAAGCAAAACAATTTTCAGGAAACAGCTGCTCAGAGATCATCCCAGGGATGCCAACATGAATTCCAAAAAAATACCTAATTTTTGCTGCCAACCGTTTTTTCTCTAGATCAATTTGTCTTTTTAATTATTGAATGTCCCTCGTATTTTTACTACTGTGTTTTTATTATTTTTGTTTGACCCTCTGTATAATCAGACAGATATGCATCACTAAACCAGGCACCCAGATACAGTTTACCATAAGCTTACTACACGGTCGGTGTTATTATACTCAAAATGATTCAATACTGGTCTGATAGGCCGTGGTCGGTTGCTGTATAATCTCGACATCGTTCGCACCGTTTCGTATCCCATCCATGGGGATATTCTTCAGGCTGCAAAAAGCGACAGAGTGTTACGAAAACAGTTACGGATGATGTTGGCCGAACGATACCCGACAACTTTTTTCGGATAAGAGCAACAAAAAATCAAAACATAGCAACAAAACAAACTTTTCCCGGTTTCCCTTACCCGAAAAAAATATTGTCGGGTATTGTTTGGCCAAGATATGCCGTAACTGTTTCATAACACTCTGTCGCTTTTTGCGGCCTGAGTAAGATCCCCGAGGGTGGGATATGAAACGAGATTATACAACAACCGACAACGGCCTAGCAACCCGGTATTTAATAATTTTTTAGTGCACAGTTTATCAGTATTTGCTTTCAAAGTTTATTGGTTATTAAATATTCAATATTACATGAATAGATAAAATGCAATTTATAATTTACGTTTTTACGATTAAAAATTTTACAGTATTGCGATTTTTATATTATTAAAATGCGTTAGTTCTAGTGTTTACCTCAAAGGAAGCTCCACTATGTTATTTTTTATGGAATATGATACATAAGTGTCAAATTTTTTATACCGATTATTTTCAATTCCTTCGAAGATAATTTCTTTTTTTTGTAACAGTATTTACAGCTTGTAGATAACAGTAATCAACAATGAGTCCATTCTGATTTTTGTTTAATTCTTGCTTCACATGCACTTCACCTTTTTCCAGTTTTGTTTTTTCTTAATAAACGCTCCTCAAGTTTAACAAAATTGATTTCTTCTTCTTATTCTAATCCTCTTCTACCGCAAAGTCTAGAGGATGAACTAAGGTCTCGCCACCGTGGTCTCTGCATGGCCAGGGCCTTGCCTTCATTCCACTGCACTCCCAGGTCCTGCAGAGAGCACCTCACATTGTCCTCCCAAGTAACTCTTCTCCGGCCCCTTAGTCTTCTCCCAGTCATTCTTGCCTTATACAGTTGTTTTGGAAGTCTTTCTCCTTCTATCCTTTGAACATGTCTAAACCAGCGCAACTATGGTTTCTTAATTTGATCTTTTAAAGGTAGGCCTACTGTCTTAAGACTCGCTCTGATAGTAGTGTTCCTAACTCGATTTCTTCTTGACTTTCCTTCAGCCTTCCTGAGGTATCTCATCTCCATAGCTTCCAGAGAGTTTAGGTGATGTTCAATTAGAGCCCAGGTTTCAGACCCACAAGTAAGAACTGGCACATACTTGTTTTTGAAAATGGTAATCTTAACTTTCTTCAAAGATTTTTGCCTTACCAATGAACTTAGTGTTTAGTGCAAGCAAAAGCCTCGAGCCACTGCTTATTCTTTAATTAATATCCGCATTGATTCTACCATCTGATTGTACAACAAAAATGACACCTACGATAATTTACACTATTTAAAGTTTCCATTCGTATTCACCAAACTCACATGATTTAACTAAATGTTTTAAATCGGAAAAGTAGCTATCAAAAATTTTTCCATGGCTTTGTTTTTGATTTAACAATTTATACATTTTCGTAGTATCTTTTGTACTTTGAGTAGAACATTTTTTTTATTTATCGAACATAAAGAAATATTTTTTTACATAAAAAATTTCGAAGACAAGCCGGAACAGGACTATTTCCACTACTCCTTAACTTAATATTGGTGTCTAATTCCAAGGGAAGAGACCTTTCTGTCTAGATCCGTACTGTTCTGCACCAACATGGTCACCTTTATGTAGGATGTGGCACTTCACCGGCAGTACGGTCTTCCTTGCAGTGAGGAGGCCTTTGGAAGCTAACATTCGTCCATCCAACCGTGGGAATTTGTGAGGACCAGTGCCCAATCAACCAGGTACAAAGTTACTACCACTCCAAATTGCCTCGACATGAAGTCATAATAGTACGTTTCATAATCACTCCTACAGGTCTTGCAGTTCTTTGAAAGCGGTCTGGAAACATCTTATTCTGTTATACTAGGTTTTCCTGTTTCTGTGGAATCATTAAGTGGACAACGGTGCCGTGACATTGTGTAACAAATCAATAAGCTGATAAAGTGACCACAAAGTTCCGAGAACTTGTCTTGTGAACGGTATTGTAGTGAAAGCGAGAACATGAATGACTAACCGCAATACCCCACGACACAAAGACTTTGAAGGGGTGGCCGCGCCCGTGCGCTCGCATTCCCCTCGCACTCGCTGTCTTTCATTCAAGCGTGAGCACGCCCACACTACTTCAACACGACCATTAAATGTCAACCGTAATAATATGTAGAAAAACCGTTCTATGAAAATGTGATTTTTTTTTGTAATAAATAAAGATTTTTTTTTAATCAGCATCATCTGCACTTCACGTGTCATGTCTCACGTTACGGCACACATCTCTTTCCTGGTTCAGATGCTTCGTCTTTCACTTAGTTTGTATTTCTTTGCTTTGAGTAGTGTATCTCTTTGTTCATTCTCTGTATGTGTCGATTCCGTGGAATGTATTCATGAAAGCTGGCTACTTTATACGACCCTGTAGACTTTCCTTATATTTTCGTTTCTGAATTTTTTTCTTCGACAACATTCTTTCAGCTTTCGTAGAGGTCGTCGAAAACTCTTTTCTTTAAGGGTGTGCATACAAAGGCTTGCTTGGGAATTCTGCGATGTAATACAGAATATCCGTACCTCTGGCATTTTTATTACGATATATTCTCAAGTTAGTCAACGATTTCTCAACATCGTTGACTCCCCGAGTTGCGTTGCATCTTTGATCGTTCTTTGGCAGCTCCGCGATTAAAACTTATTTCCTAGTTGAAAAAAGAATCTTCTTATTCTTCTCCTCTTCAAGGATTAGGTTATATAAACCTGTTCCGGCACCCATCTCATCCTTGGACGACCCACGTCTCTTCTGCCAATGGCTTTTTAGTTCAGTGCCGCTTTCGGCAATCGATCCTTTGTCATCCTTTGCAGATGATCCCACCACTGGCTTCTGTAAATTGCAATAAATTCCCACAGTTTCCAGTCCTTATCCCGAGGCTGCTTTTGATGCTACAAGTATTTCAAAGTTTTACATGAACAAGTTACTGACCTGTTGCACAACCCCCTACCAGGAGGACCAGAGACTCTTCTGTCAGGGTCACCATACCTTAGCCGAAAGGCCCATGTTTTGGGGCGCATGAGATTCGCTCTCACCCTTCTCTTTCTGAGATAGGATTTGGTGGCTTTGTGTCAGTTATTCTGATACTGAAAGTTTCTTAGCGTTTCCAGTCCTCACCTATCGGCATAAGTGAGCACTCTAAGACCCTTAGCCACCCAAAATTAAGAAATTAGAATTGAAAAAGGAAGACACCCTAGCCCTCGATTAATCTAATAGCGTCGGAGTCAGAAAAGAACCACAGGCAGTCAAGAGAGGCTAGACAGAAAAGACTCAAAGGAAGGGATCTCGCCACATGACAAATTGAAGCAAAGTGAGAATCCATCTGAGGCATATCGGGATTGCGAAACCCGTATCTACAAGATGTGGACCCCTGAAAAATGAAAAAAGAATTTTGATGTTATCAGTTAGATCAGCGTTTGTGTAAAGGTGATACAAACCGGCCGCCAAACAAACGGATAGTTGTCTCGCTTTTACGTGAGATAATGGATTTAGTTGATATCGTGTTAAGTGATCAAACGGTTTCTGCCAAAAAAGAAAACACGCCAAGTGATATCAAATATAGTTTGAAATATTGTCCGATAATACCACACGGCGCCTGATACTTCTTCGTTCGTTTAACGTTATATTCGTAAACAGAAATCTTGTATTCCGAAAGTTGTGGTGTTGAGGGATCTTCCAAAAGGCGTCGTCTATATTTGGAAATAATGTTTCGTCTCCTTCTGCACTTTTAAGGACATTAGGCTCACCCTCCCCCTTTGATCCACCGTATTCAGGTATACATTCTAGTGCTCCCGCTCTTATTCTATTCCAGGCGTCTCCAAACTACGGCCCGCGGGCCGCGACCTGCCCGCAAAGGGTCATTGTCCGGCCCGCGGCAACACTGCATGCAGTTTTTTTCAAACATATTTTAATCCTGCGTAGGCCTGTCAGTCATTTCTGTGAATCAAAATGAATTGATGCTGTATAAACTAATAAAATATAACTGTACACTACGTATAATTATATTTAGTTTATTTTGATTTTTTTAATTTTTAAAGAGTAAATTTCTTTTAGTTTTCTTTCATTTCAGGTCATTTAGTGATGATTTCAAGGAAATAAAAAACTTAGAAAGAGCAATGCTTTCAATGTTTGGATCAACCTATATCTGCGAACAAACGTTTTCAAAAATGAACTTTGTAAAATCAAAGTTCAGGTCTAACTTGTCAGAAGAACACTTGAAATCCATTCAAATTTGATAGGAGCATCAAAATTTGACCCAAAATGGACAGACATTATATTTCAGAAGCAACTCTACACATTCCATACGTACATAAGGAAGCCAAAAGAAAATACATAAGGAATATCTTTGAATGTTATTTTTTCCTTAATTTAATTTACATTATTTTGAATAAATGAATTTATTAATATTTTTTGGATAAGCTGGCTTAATTTTTATTTAAATACCAATTTTATTGACTTGATTATTTCATAAACTTAACAAAAATAATTTTAATATTTGTGCGTGCGTGCGCGTGCGTGTGCGTGTGCGTGCGCGTGCGTGTGCGTGTGCGTGTGCGTGTGTGTGTGTGTGTGTGTGTGTGTGTGTGTGTGTGTGTGTGTGTGTGTGTGTGTGTGTGTGTGTGTGTGTGTGTGTGTGTGTGTGTGTGTGTGTGTGTGTGTGTGTGTGTGTGTGTGTGTGTGTGTGTGTGTGTGTGTGTGTGTGTGTGTGTGTGTGTGTGTGTGTGTGTGTGTGTGTGTGTGTGTGTGTGTGTGTGTGTGTGTGTGTGTGTGTGTGTGTGTGTGTGTGTGTGTGTGTGTGTGTGTGTGTTGGCCCTCCTGACTTCCAAGATTTTTTTCAATTCGGACCCTCAAGTGAAAAAGTTTTAGACCCATGGCTTATTCCGTGGCGTTCTTGACTGATGGATACGACCACTGCCAGAAAATATTGATACACCGTTACAGAACGTTCTACATGTTTCTCGGCAATAGCAACAGAACCAGCTGTAATGTTGTGCGCGTACGTGATTCTCCATATGCGTCTACCTGACCGAGGCCGTTCCAGACTTCACCTGTCCGCGCACACTATGTTCAATTCCGTAAGCAATTACGCTCTAGTGTTTTCTAGTAGCGTATTATGGTTTATTCTGGAATCTCAGCGGGTATAAATATAAATATTCAGCGACGCTTAGTTTCAGTTTTTAAGTGGCTTTTTATTCAAGTGAGGTTCGAGTTATTGTCGGGCGATTTACACAGTGCGTTTCAAATGGTGTATTAGTAAAAAGTGATTTTAGTGCGGGATTCTTTATAGTTGACGTTATTATATGTGTGGACAGGATTAACTTGAATTGTTGTACGAGAATGATCTTGTTGAATAACTAGTTGATTACAAACTGTTAACTGCGATAATTGAAGCTGGTTTTTATTGACTATATTGGTGTCTTCTATTTTGTTTTCCACTGTACCATACGACGATCAGTAGACCGTCGTAACAATGTATATACCTATTAGATAGTAGTTGTTGTCACTCAAGTAAGAGATGGTTTCCGGAAAAGGCAGTTGTGCCAACACATATAGATTAAAGAGAAGGAGGAGGAGGAGGAGGAGGAGGAGGAGGAGGAGGAGGAGGAGGAGGAGGAGGAGGAGCAGAAGAAGAAGAAGAAGAAGAAGAAGAAGAAGAAGGAGGAGGAGGAGGAGGAGGAGGAGGAGAAGAAGAAGAAGAAGAAGAAGAAGAAGAAGAAGAAGAAGAAGAAGAAGAAGAAGAAGAAGAAGAAGAAGAAGAAGAAGAAGAAGAAGAAGAAGAAGAAGAAGAAGAAGAAGAAGAAGAAGAAGAAGAAGAAGGGTAACATGAAACGAAATGTATCAGGCTTAATAGGGAGAATTTGAAATCAGCTACAGAACTCTTTGTACGTTAAAACCTCTTTCAGCTTGGTAACTAAAAAGTACATGGCATTCAAAACACTTTGCACGTATAAGTAAAGGCACGCGTACATTTATTAAATGCAGATTAACTGACTACAAGAGAACATACGTCTAGTGTAATGTTCATTAGTTCAGTAAAATATTCCATCAGACAGACATCTTTGGAGAGGGGGTGGGAATTAGACTCCCGGCTCACAAACTCTCCCATCCAATGCCGTGAGTGAAATTGTTCGTGAAATCCTGTCTCGGGCGCGCAGTTAATAAAAGCTAACGCGCTGTAAGAGACGCACCAATCAAATGTTTATTCATGAGTCCACAACGATTTTGCATTTTATTAAAATTATATTTTTCTCTGCTTCGCTATCCACTCTCCTCGTCAGTCAGTCTGATCTTACTTTTCATAATCGATTGTAGTTTTCAAAAAGAACGGATATGGTGTTGTTTCATATCCTTTTGATTAATGATAAACTTAATGCCCGGTCTACATAAATTCATTAACTTTTAAAAAAATCACGGTGTTATCATGATTAGATGCGCGTATTGTTTTAAATTTTAAACCTGAATAACAGAAACACGAACATTTCTTTCAATTATGGTAAATTATTCACTGCAACTTGTTCTTAGATGCAATCATTAGCTTCGTTTTATTAACATTGATGTCTACACCATATCTACACCTGCTATCTGTCACACTATTCATTAGTTGTTGCAGCCCCTTCAAGCTATCTGCGAATATGACGGTATCATCCGCATAACGTGTGTTATTTATTCATTCACAGTTCAAAGAAATTCCCACAAATGAAGCTTCTCTAAAAATACCTTACGAGTAGATGTCGAAGCTCCAGATGATTTTGCCTTGAACATAACCATGATGATATTACTAGAGATATCTAAACAATCTTTAATGTAGTGGTTTCTCGTTGCCTTCCACATCGCAATGTCGTTGACTAGTAACTAGTTCATCCGCCTTCGGGGCCGATTTCTCAGCCCCAGGATAATGAGGTTCTCAATAGTTTGACAGTTCAATACGTCTTTACCGTAGAATACTTAGCACTTCATGGTCAGCACATATAACTAATGTCTAAGTTCTTAGAAACATGAAGAAGGAAAGGGAAGTTATTAACACAGTGAAGATAAGAAAGCGTCAGTATCTGGGATATCTCATGAGAAACGAAAGAGATTTTACTTATTGCAGTTAATAGTACAGGGAAAATTAGTTGGAAAGAGAGGAGTTGGGCGACCGAGAATTTCATGGCTGAGAAATTTAATGACCTGGTTTGGCACGAATACAACTGACTTATTCCGTGCAGCAGTACAGAAATTTAAAATAGTCTATGCTATCCAACATCCGAAACGGGTAGGAACTATCAGAAGAAGAGATTTTTATAGAAGAAATTTTTATAGAAGAAATGTTTATGGATTTTAGATTTTAGATTTAGTATTTTAGGTTTTAGGTTTAAGGTTTTATGTTCTATGTTTATGTTTTAGATTTTAGATTTTAGATTTTAGATTTTAGATTTTAGATTTTAGGTTTTAGGTTTTAGGTTTTAGATTTTAGTAAAATACTTTCTAAAGCCCTTAGATGAACTATTCATGGGTATCGTTTTTGTTTACTTTAATTTATACTTTTTAAACGTGTGTGTCCTTTAGAAAATAACAGTTATTTACCCAAAAATAACAGCGGATTGTGGAGAAGCTAGAAACAGTGAGGGGAAGCGATAATGACGAACACCAGGGCATCGGTAAAAAGATGAAATAATAAAAAATGTACATTCCAATTATTATGGAGAAATGAAGATTAAATATCATAAGCTGCCAACACGGAAAGCAGCTACCCAACCAATCTTCGAGTTAAGCACAAAAGGAGACGACAAGGATTTTGAATAGACAACAGCAGGACGACAGGGTGATTTTCGATGTGGACCTGGCTGAAAGTACTAGACGCTTGCCATTGACACTTACTCAGCTGAAAGCGAAGTCTATTAAGCAGATGTCCCGTTATAAATTCAGCTCATTTTAAAGTATTTTTCATACCAATACAAGCAATAAAACATGCGTACAAGCCAGACGAACATATACTCTCATATCTGTGTTTATGAATGTCTGTATGAGTATTTATATATGACGGGTTTATTTTTACATTTATTTGCTTAAATCGTCGATAAAAGTATCAGGCGATCGAAAACGGAAGTGTAACGCCCGATGAAAAAGTAAGTCCATGGTTTTATACAACACACAAATACATAGAGATCAAAAATAACTGTAACATCAACAACACAGTACAGAGGAAAAAAAGTAACGATCAAAGTCACGCTGCCAGCAACATAACAGCAGCTGCCTTCGGCTTGTTTCTCGGTCTGTTCGTACACTAAATTCGTACAGCGAAGTTGGAAATATTTATAAACACATTCTAAGCACACAGTAAGCTACGGGGGGAATTATAGCCGCGGTCTGATTGTGTATCGATATATTGCGTGTTTCAATTTTATTTCCAGTTCCACCAACAATGAAGAAAAAGAAAGTGATTAAATACAATTTTTATTCCTTTCAATGACAAAATAATAATGTTAAAATGTTATTTTCGTGTAATAATTTCATTAACGCAGTTATTTTTGTTCGTACACCGCAATTTTAGTTCATGAAAGCGGTGACGCAGGTGCCTTGTTACGTAACTAAACGAATTATTTATTATTTGTGTTTCAGAAATTAAATTGTTCACGTTTTGTAAAACGATTTATTTATTGATAGCCATAGGATGTATCTAAGTTTTTTTAATGACTTGTTATATTTTTATTGTAATTATAGTTGGGAAACGTATGTGGAACACTTTTAGTAAATTTGAAAATGTAATTTTGTGTTGTAGAATTGAAAATGAGATTTACATTTACTTAATAGTGCGGTAAGAATTTCAACATTATTCTAAGTGAGATTGAACGATGTTGCATTAGAAAAAACAAAATGATAAAAATGGTTTGAAGATAAAGTGGAAGGGTCGTTCTGAAATTAAGTGGAAATTTCAGTCATTTGCAATTTTTTATTAATTAATATCGTGTAGAAAGCTACAAAACTGATTTTATTTTAATGATTGTTGTATTATTTATTATAGGCAAAAGTAAAAAAAAATATAAATGCATATTAATGGGAAAACATATATTAACAGTAAAAAATGTCACCTCCATGGGTGTCCCCGATTGTGTTTTTAGGAGAATATGTTAATGCAATTTATAATATTTTATATTTATGACTGTTATAAAGTCATACTTATGTGAAACAACTCATTTACATCATAATTTATTGAAAGCCACTATTTAAAAAAAACATTTTTATTTTGAAAAATACACAACTTTCCATGTCCCCACAGTCTGAGTCACCTCTATGGAATAATTCTATTAGTTTCATAAAAATTTAACAGATGGCAACACAAGCTTAACAAAGAAGTTGAAGGAGCCTAAGACAGCTATCTTGATTGTGGTGTGAGTTGGTCCAGCAGTGAGCATTGTTTTGGACTGTTTTAATTAGTTAAACTTTTTAAATACGAGAGTTCTTTTTCATCATGTCCACTCCGTGGATTCTTTAACTTAGTAAGTTTTCTTTATATATTGACTTTTCAATAGTATAAGTAAGTACTTGAAGTATTTAAAACAATAAACCAAATTACATTGCTGAGCTTCTTACAGGTTAGCCTCAAATGTAAAAAAATCATGAAAATGTCACCTCCATGGATGTCACCTCCATGGTTAAATCGTTCCATGGAGGTGATGAGGATGCATGGAGGTGACAAAAAGTTGTCATTGGCTAACATTAGCTCATTTATTAAGTATTTAAAAATATTTTTAAGCCACCTTTAACTAACATGCGAATTAAACACCTTAATTTTTAGGTTATATATACTTTTTATCTGAAGGCAGCCTTACCTAACTTATTTTAGGCCTCATTAATTCGATTTTGTACTTTGAAAGAGAGCTTTAATTTCAATAATGTCAAAGTCAAAGTGTCAAATTATAATACTGCTTGTTTGTATACATTATAGTTTCTTGAATATACAAACCAAAATGCTTAACACTACTTTCAACTGAAGCTAATTACTATTTTATAAAAATTAGTTTTGTTAAAAACTTATTTATTTATTTTTTTAGCTAAACAAATGGCACCAGTTAAACGCAAGAAAGTTGAAATTGAAAAGTTAAGAAGAATAAAGAAGGAATCAGAGCAAAAAAGAAGAGATAAAATCAGAAATGATCCAATTTTGTATGAAGAAGCCAAAAACAGAGAGCGAGAAAGGTATCACTAAAGGAAAGCTGAGGGAAAAATAAAAAATATTTCACAGCTCAGTGCTAGAGAAAAAAGAGTTAGACGGAAAAAATGGGTTGAAGAAACAAGAAAATCTCGCTTGAACAAGAAAAAAATAGAGGAACAATTAGAATTAATTACTACAAATACTCCACAAGACAGTGAAGTAGAGGCAGATGCTGGCGCTGATAACCTTGAAAATGCAGTCATTGGGAGAGCTGGAAGCAGCAGAGAACTGAGTGGGAAAAAAGTTGCTAAAAGAAACAAATCTAAAGTGTACAGAGAGATAGAGCGTCTGAAAAAAGAGCTGGAAAAATAAAAGAAAGAAATAGTAAAACTGCAAAGATGTAAAGAAAAATATAAGAAAAGGTTCTTTCGTTTGAAAGAAAATAACAAAAATTTAAATAGGCCACAGCAAAAAGTTAAAAGTATTTTACAGGGAGAATGAGTTTCCACTAAAGTGAGGAGACATCTTGAATTTGGATCTACGCTAGCTACCCAGATAGAGGAAGATTTCAAAAAAAACAAAGATTCAAAGAAAAGTAAAAAAGCTTTTGGTTTGGTATTGTCAGGTAAAATAGTGAAAAAGTATCGATTCATGCACTTGCTTCCAGTACACAAATACTGTAAAAATTTAAAGAGGATTGGTGAGGGCAAAAAAATTACTGACAATGAAAAATCAATTAAATACAATACAACAAATGAAGTGAGAAAGAAAGGTGATGTTATTAAGTTCTTTGAACAAGATGACGTAAGTAGAGTCGAGCCTGGCATAAAAGATACTAAAACAAAAAATAAGATCAAAAAGCAAAAGAGAACTTTAATGGGAAGCCTTAAAAACCTCCACAAAAAATTTGAGGCAGAATTTGGATATAGTGTACCATATTCTACATTTTGTTCATTTCGACCTATTTGGGTATTGTTGCCGAACGTAAAAAACAGAGATACCTGTGCGTGTGAAAAGCACGAAAATATAGGATTGATTTTTGAAAAATTGAAAAGCGTAAAAGTCCTGAAATACACGGATTTAGATGAAATGGTTAAGTCTCTATGTTGCAATTTGAACGAACTAAAAACTTGAGAAGAATGTTTGGAAAGAAGATGCCCAAACTGTCTGAATAAAAGTATTTAAATTGCTGAATTCGAAAACAGCATGACAAGTGTAGAACAATGGAAAAGAAAAAATGTTGAGTACACTGTAAAAGGAACTAAAAAGTTTGCCAAAAAGCTAGTAAAAGAAACAGTGGATATTGAAGTTAAAGCTCTTTTTGAAAAGTTGTATGATATGGTACCTTCTTTCATGCAACATGTTTGCAATATAATGCACCAGTATAAATCAATAAAAGACCAGAAGAAATCCATGAAATCAAATTAACTACTCATTCATGTAGACTTTAGTCAAAATTATGAATGTAAATACACAAAAGAAATACAAAGTGTTCATTTTGGCGGGTCACGCCAACAAGTAACACTACATACTGGTGTAATGTATTACAAAGATGAAAATGATGTCAATGACACAACTCAGTGTCTTTCATTCTGTTCTATGTCACAAAGCTTGAGACATGATGCCAGTGCCATTATAGCACATTTGAAGCCGATTTTGATATATGCAAAGGCAGTCGTTCAAGAAATAAAAATTATCCATTTTTTGAGTGATAGCCCAACAACACAATATCGCAATAGAACCATTTTTCGCCTGATCTCAAACTACCTGGGAAAATTCAGGGGTACCAAAGCAATTACCTGGAATTACTCCGAATGTGGGCATGGCAAAGGAGCCCCCAATGGGATCGGAGGATACTTGAAAAGAACAGCCAACCAGCTTGTAGCTGAAGGAACTGACTTGCCCACATTCCAGGTATTATACGACACTTTACAAAGAACTTGTGAGAATGTCAAGGTTTTTTAGTAAACAAAGAAGACATAGAAAAAATTTATTCTCTAATTGAAAAGGACATTCCATCGTGCACTGGCACAATGAAAATACATCAAGTAGTGTGGAGAAAACAAGTACAGAATCTTGAAATGCGCAGATTAAGTTGTTTCAACTGTGGAACAACAAAGAATTGTTCTCATTACGGCATTGGGGTTTTCAACCCAAGACCTAAACAAAAAGAAATATGTACATTTAACCTGCCAGGAATGTCACGCCAGATAAAGAAAAAGGACAGGTTACACTATGAAGACATCTACAACAGTGACACTAGTGAAGACGGAGCAAAACACACTGTTAACATAAATGACTGTCGTTGTCAAAGTCTTTGGAAAAAAACAATCAACCTCTCTTTATGTGGCAAATGTCACAGACTGTGCAAAAGATTCATTGTATGTCCGTTTCATGCAAAGGTGCCAGAACACAAAAAACAAATTTGTTTTTACAAAAGAGCTGGAAGCTTATGTTCATAGTAAAGAAGTTGTTGCTGTTTTGAAGCAGCCAATTTTGAATTCAAGAATGCAGTATGTTTTCGACCTCCCCGATGAATAAAGATTTAAAGTTTTTTAATTAAGTTAGAAGCCTAATTGAGCCCATGTCAAGTAGGGAATTTAGGCAATAGTTCTAATAATTCAGATTTGGCCTCTTTATTTAACAATAATTCTCTTGTTTTTGAAAAACTTAAGTTCCAATTGTTATGTATCCTACTGTACATAAATAAATTTGTTTACATAAAATATAATTACAATTTACCATTGCAAGAATTATTATTTAACTTTCCCACATCAAATAACTAACATATCTAAGATTTTTAACTTGTACTTTACATAACAGTGAAACTTAAGCTCTCATATGTCACCTCCGTGGTAGCGATGTCTTATGAAAATTGAAAATTAGCTCTGAAAGGCTAAAAATCATTCCTTGACCTCGTTTAATAGTTTACATGTATTTTATTACATCATAGGGACACTGTTATTAAATAATAAAACTGAAATTATTTTGTACATAATATTTTTTTTGCTAGTCTGAAATTTCCACTTAATTTCAGAACGACCCGGAAACTCTAATTAGAAGAGCAGAATAAAATATTAAACATAAAATATTGATAGGGGCAATAGTTGTAATTTGCAAGTAAAAACGATCGTAATTGTGTTAAATTTATTTAATTCTTATTTTTTAAATTTCTTAATCTATTATAAATTTATTTTTAGTTTCTATTAAAAAGACTTCACTTGCTCCATGGCAATGTAAATTTGAATTTTAAAGTTTAACATAAATATAACAAAATCCAAAGTGAATTACTATTAAAAGCCTTTGTTGAGAATTACAGTAAACCTGACAAGAGTAACGTTAGGTGATTCGTTATTAGCTTCGAAAGCAAAAGTGACCACAGAAAACGAGATATATTTTCTCTACTGAACACAACCCACGACTTGTATGATTTTGATAATCACAAGAGAAAATCAATTTCATTCAATCCCTTATTCAATTGTCACTAATTCGCCTCGTAATATACCACGATATAATAAAGTCAGATTAGTATCGAACGCACGGCGAGTCCAAAATTTAGCACGGCCTTGGTTATAACGTGTCACAGATTATCAGGGTGAAATGATTGGGTTAGCAGTGCATAAACACCGGGTCGCTGATGACGTAATCTCGATTGGCAGATGTTCATCACCATCAAAGTGATAACTAAACTGATAAACGAACTGGTGTGTAATTTTCACACGCGCGCTCGCCTGCTGGCTCACACGTTATTTCCTCTTTCCACTGTGGTAGGGAAACCATTCTAGCGCTTGTCTCTGTTTTTCTCTTTCTGTTTCATTAGTTCGTGCACATAAATATTGTGAAATCCCTTCGATTACATTATATATGTACATTACATGTTTGGAAACAGTATATACGTACTTGTACACTGTTTACCGTTTTCCTCAATTAAAATATACTTATGTATTCACTTTCTCATTAAATAAAAAAAAAATTGACACACACTAACTCAGATGAATGATCAAGTAAGTAAATAACTTTGTAATTTTGCATCCGTAACCTAACTAAAAGTAAAATTATTTTATTTACTCATATCTAATATTATTCTTTTATTAACAATAAATAATACATGTTTACAAGAATATATTTGTCTATATATTTACACTGTTCTAATAGTATTAACTGTCATTTTCGGAATATACAAATTAATATAAATATATGAAAGTTTATATTCTTGTAAAAAACTAGTATTATATTTATTAATAATAATAACAATTAGACAAGAATAAATGTGAGAAGGTAAAAATATTGTTACGACGGTGTACTTGATCGTCGTAGGTACAGTGGAAACAAAATACAAGACACCAATTAAGTCACTAATCAAAAGCTTTAATTTTCACTTTTAAACAGTTCGTAAGTAACAACACAGTCTGTTACAACAAACCAAATAGAAATTGTTCACACGCAACAAAATGTCAACTAATATTAAAACACAATTGTATTACAATATCCCGCCCGATTATAAAACACAGCACTTCACTAATAGCCACTTGGACGCACACAGTAATATCGCCTGATTATAACTCGAACCGCACTGTAAATATATCGCAACTATAACTGAAAACTAAGGCCGCTGCCGCCTAGTATTTATACAACGCTCACAGACCAGGAGATTCCAAACAACGCATTAGCGCCAGTGTACGACGTAATTAATTGCGGCCTTGACACAGTCAGCGAGCGGGCGCCCGAATTCTGGCACAGTCTAGCAAATGCGTCGAGAGCGAGCGGCCGCCCGAATTCTGGCACAGTCTAGCAAATGCGTCGAGAGTCATGTACGCTACATGCATTACATTCCGGATTCCTCTGGAAAATTCGATACACACGTAGATTGTTCTCTGCTGTAACACTATTATTCTTTTATATGGATGGGGGTTTCTCCGTCTGCAATCTCTTTCTTTCTTCCCAATATCCCACCCATCTTCAGAACTTCTCTTTTCCTCCTTCTTCTTCTTCTTCTTCTTCTTCTTCTTCTTCTTCTTCTTCTTCTTCTTCTTCTTCTTCTTCTTCATCATTTTTCTTCACGTTTCAGACTGACAGTCTGCTACTATTTATATCTTACTATTCTATTCGATCTCTCAATTTCTTTTTGGCCGCCTCAACTATCATTGTTTCTTTGATTGATATTCAACTATCTTTTCATGAGTACAAATAGTGTCAATTCCTTCTAGAATGTTTTTCCAATTTGTCCTGTATCCTTTTATTTTTCCATTTTAGTGCTATGCAATTGTTACTCGGACTATGTGCTGGTATTTCTTCCTTTAACCATTATTGTTTACCCATTCTTGTGTACTATTGTGTCTTGCCATACCTCTGAGAAACTCAGTTCTGTTCTTTGTTTTCTTCTTTCTTTGGATTTTCTATCTTAAATTCCACTCCTCACGTCCATAATTTAGACATCAGGTGGACGTTATATAATGAAATTTTAATATTGTATCTGTCTCTACGTTTTAAAGTTCTCCAAGTTAAGAATTATTATTAAAAATCCCTTGTCGTTTGTTGAATAATGCTTTATAGTTCTATTAAGGTACCCTTAGCATTTTATGTATGTTCTCATATTAGTTATTATTTAATGTTTTTGGATTTTTTTACTACAAATAAAAGTCTCTCTGTAGTAGTTGATCTACTAAAAAGTTTACAATTCGTTGGACAGCCATGGGGAAGTGTCTTACAAAAGACGATTGCCTACATTATGAAGCCGCCGTTGGGCCGTTTTTAGCTGCTTAAAATGTGTTTCATATTTTTGGCCACCACCCGAGACCTTTTTCAGTAGGAAAAAGTTCTAGAAAGCAGTGGCGGCAGGTGTGTCCTAAGGAAGGGGAGGCTACGAGATACTCAACTATCTGATTTTTACAGGGTTAGCAAGCTGTGATGAAATTACTTGTAAGCTTTCAGCAGACCATATAGTCTTGTTTGTGCTTAACAATAAGCAGAGCCAGCAGAATAACTCCACTGTCACATAGCCATTTGTGTTGGTCGTCCAATGTCGACTGGATTTGTTTTGTCTAGATACGTTTTTGTGCTTTTTAAGAAACAAAAATTTTGGGGTAGGTCGACCCGTTTTCAGTATTTCATTTCTCTCAAAGTCACTCAAACGGGATAATGGTTTAATCAGTAGTGTTGTAATAATGCGTTTATCCGATACTGCAATATAACTTTTATTTTCTTCTGCTAAATCCATTTTATCCTCACAGTAGAGATCACAAACTCACGCCAACTAGAGATAAATAATAAACACACACGCACAAGGAGCACGAGAACGTAAAGACTGCGTAAAACTAGCACAAACCGTGCCGAGAGGCTAATTCACTAGTTGCCTCCCACGTACGGTTACAGATGCACTAGCGTCGTCCCCCCCCCCATCCCCTGACAGGCATAGTTCTTACGTAGCCGAACGAGTACTACGGCGCCTACTCAGATCCCTGCCACCGCTGCTATTCTGCGCTTTTTATAACGCGCGATTAGAAAGTTTTTATAAGGAATCAGATAATTTAAAGCCAAATTGTGATTACAGATTGATTACGGTTCAGTTACAATAAAAAATAGAGCCTATTACTAGTTGTTTGTTTTTAATATTTTTCTAAATTTCACTGGCGAGGCTTAGCTTCACTTGCCTATCCTGATGAGCCGCCGCTGCTAGAAAGGATGGTAGGCCGAACGCATCTCTGATCGAGGTGCATTCGGCCTACCATCATTTGACGAACTTTTTGCTACTGAAGCAGGCCTCCGGTGGCTGGCCGAAGCTTTTTGAAGAAAATATGGATCATCCTTTAAGCATTCGTAATGTTGGTAGTTTTTAATTTTCATATTGTTGAAAATTTTGTAGAACAATTTCATATTGTTCTATTGCTGATATTATTAATATATTATGTAACAGATTTATAACATTAGCTACTTTACGCAAAGTGGACGAATGTAACTACAAAACTGAGAGTGCCACAAGGCTAACTCGCCATTTCACTATTATCAGACAATTGACTAATTTCAATACTTTCACCCTGATGCTGCAACTGTTTCTTGTACTTTACAGCCAATCTTCAGATCTCAAGAGCAGCCGAAGCATAACTCTGTGCAGTAAACATTTCTCCGGAGAATATATTATATTGAACACTCTGAATCACCTTAATGCTGCTTTCCTTGGCACAGGCCCAGAACTGAACAGCGTATACTCAACAGAGTTTTAAAATTTGCCAATAATGATGCAGTCTGTTACGAAGCGACAACTCAGACCACCTTCCAAGAAGCCAGTCGATTTCCTAAATTTGATTTCAAGTTTTTCTCTCTTTACATTCTGATAAGTTCCAAATATGATACGTTGCTTTCTTTTATTGTTTAAGTTGTATTATTTATTATTTTTGAAATAAATATATTGTTTACTGAATTATTTTTATTAATTGGTTTTAAATTTTGGTTACTTTAATTCAATAGAATGATCAGGTAATGACAGGTCGTCATAGAGTTTACGGTTATTAGAGTGGTGTTCACGTCCGCACTGTTTTGAAAATGTCGCCAAAATAATTGTTCCTAATTATTAGAATAGATTGTGTGGGTTTTCCACAATCGATTGATGATTCGACTCAGTCGTATAGGTTATCTGGTTTTTGTTCCCTAATTTCTCAATGTTCTTCACTCTCGCCGTATTTCTCTTCTTACTTATCACCTGAAAATCCTTTACCTTAATTCACTTTAAAAAATAAAATGCTTTTTTAAATTAATAAATTATTTTATTTGATGATATTTAAAATCTGGGTCAGTTCAACGGTTCGTGAATCGAACGGGATAGTGACCGTATCGACTCGCTCACCAAACTCGATTCGAAAAATAAAATGTTTAAAATAAATTACAATATTATTTCTTAATATCAGGTCGTGGATTCTTTGAGCTGTTAGGAAAGATCAGAAAATGCTTCAGGATAAAATACAATACATTACAGTTGGTTAATCAACATTCTTAATAACTAATAAATTTAAAATAATGTTTAAGTTAAAGTGTACTACTATTCACGGTACTCTTCCAAACGTCAATCGAAATGGCGGAGTTTTGTCAATCAGAATGGCCGTCGGCATGTACCTATGTGTCCCTCAAATCTGCTTCGTCTAATTTCTTTAAATTAAATAGTGTTTTAATAACTTTATGTCCACAATGTTGCTGAATAAAGTTTTGTTAAAGTTCACAAGTGTCTGGTTTAACAGTGTTTTTGGTGAATCTCGTGTTGTGTAGGTATGATTATGTCGTTATTAGTTTATTCAATCTCACCAACTTGCAGTTACGTTTTTTTTCATACTTGGAATGTGTTAGTTTAAGTTGACCATAACCTTTTCATTCGGTTTTCAATTCCTTCTGTCAGTACGGTTTGCTTGTGTAATTTTTTAATGTTTTTTTTCTTATTTTGGTTTTGACATCTCTTTACATTTTACTTTTGGTTATTGGTTATTCATCGAAATATGACTCTCTGCTACACGGAGTTGAACTGTTCAGTCTGAGATTTAACAATACAGCAATTCGAAAAATCCGTTTAGCTAACGGGAATGACCACGCTTTTGTGAGCTCTGATTGGTCCATTTTTCCTTGACCCCGGTCACGTGACGTTAATTATTCGAAATCTTTGAAATTTATATCTGTCACCTCAAATTACTCCCTGTTTATTTTTTGATTAATTTAAATTTGGATTGTACGATGTTGTTGTTTGGGAAAATAGAAGTATTTTGATACCGAATGTGGCCCATTTCGGCCCAGTATCACTTATTTTAGCACATTGATAAATTTAAGTTTTTAGGCTTTTACATATATTTTCTTAACACTTCTTATTGCCTTCTTTACTATCTAAATATGTTTTAATATGGTTTTACTTACTACTAACAATAATGTCTGATACTTCTACATTGTATATAACATTACAGTTTTAAATACCTATGCATCATTTTCTTATAATAACAATAATATTAGCAACATGTCAGCAAAATGGCTTGCCTGATGTGTTATTAATACTTTCTTTATCCATCTGGTTATTGCTACTGTGGGTTTTGACATATAATTTTATCAATACCTTCCCTGTTTCATAAAGGTCAGGCTTCTGTTTAATTTTATTTGATTGGTTAGGACTATTTTGGATATTTTAGTGTTGTTTAAGTTCAGCTCATCTCTTTTGGCCTATAGGCTTAGCATTTTGCCATCCCTTTACAATGATTTTTTTACATAATATGATGTTTTACCATGTACCTCATATTGACATTTCTGAACAGCTTTTACAACTACTGTTCTTGAAAAATTAACAACTCTTTTAACAAGTAATTCTAACATATTAAAATCCTGGGTATATAGATCTCTTTTAATAATTAATCATAACATAACATCCTATGGGTATACAAAACCCTTTAGACACATACTACTTTTATTTACTGGTTTTTAATGTGTATTAGTTTGTACATAAGACCATTACTTCACTTTCTCCCTTCCCCACTGGTTTATAACATGATCTTTGATCATCACTATTTCCTTCCTTGTACACTTATCACTTCACTCCCTTGTAACATAAGATTTTACAATTTTTCTTAGACTAATGCACATATTTCTTACTCTTATTTACCATTGTATTGCATTTTCTATAACTTTACCTACTGTCTGATCGTTTCTCTTTAATTATTATTATTGATTTATGGAGTATTTTTTATTTATTTTCTTTTTTTAACTGGTTATTAACATGTTTTTAGCTTATTTTCTTTTGTTACTTTTATTTTTAGTTCTTCATGCATTTATGTTATTTTGTAATTAATGTGGTCCTCACTGTCTTGTTGCTTGTTGCATGTCTTTATTTTAATTAGTTGTTTCATCGTTGGACTTGTTTATACCTCTCACTTACCATATCTATTGGGTTTATCACGTTATTAAGTTCTCTTCTTCTAATTTCCGTCATAATTACGACATTAACTTTCTTTAACATTTATTTTTCTTCGTCCATTGTTTTGTTTTAGCATGGAACCAGAATACTCTGCTTAATACACACTTATTTGTAAGTTTCCTTTCATTTATCATTTACACTAGTACTATTTAACTATGGTTTCTTTATCTTAACAGTTCTTATATGCATGGTGATGATATGTATCGTCATAATTTATATGTTCTTTCAATCGACTACTGTTTTAAACTAATGTTACTACTGTTCGACAACTAATGTTCCGTAAGGAAATGGAAGTACGGTGATGGCGAAAAAAATCCTGTTCGAGATAAGGGCTGATTCTGATTGAACTACCCTCAAAACATGAAGGAAAGTCATTTTCCGAAAAGTGTCTGTCTATATGTCTGTGTGTCTATCTGCGTGTAGAATGTTTTCTATGGCGAACGATAACTGCTGCAAATTCAAACAGAATCAAATATTTTTTCCATATATACCTGAGGTATAGAGGACTCGAGGTCTATTGATTTTGGTGAAGATCGGTTAAGGGGAGGGGGTAGTTTACCTGAAACGTTTTATGTTTTAACAAAAGTAAAGTACTTAATTTTGATAAATAAAATATCCTGAAAAGAAGGTCATAATAATCCACTGTTAAAAGGTAGACGAAATATCTATAAATGAAAAGAGTATTCGAAGGGGAGGGGGTAATTTTCTATAAATGAAAATGATAGTTGAAGAGGGAGGGGATAATTTTTTATACGTATACTACGTTATCAGCAACAAAGAAATAGTTTGTTGTTAAAATTCCTTTCCGGGCTGTTTGGCCGTGGTCAATGTTTTCTGCAAAACCAGACGTTTTGGCACTGCCATCGACTGCCAGCATCAGTGAACATCGAGTGCGCTGTCGTGAGGCGGTATACGTTAGTGACCACAGTACTGTGGTTAAGGCTGAAGAAAGAAGTAGTTTCTATGGAAATATTTCATTTCAAAAATGATTTTTAATAAAAATCTTTGAACATGGAAGTCATGTATGGTTCTTCATACCGATATTTTAAATAAATTTTACTAAATCACAAAAAATGTGTTTTTGAATGTGTCGTGAGAAATTTCGTAGAATATTGTTTAGTAGGCCTTTCCCTGTAATGCTGTTATGCTGTAAACATACGGTTACATAATCAGCTTACGGCCACGTGAAGAGCAGGCCTGGGTAAGCTTCCTGGAAAACCATAGACTATACTGAGTGTTGTTACACGCAGTTTAACCGGTGCTGATCCAGGGAATTGTGTACGTTCTACTAACACTAATGCAGTGTCTAGTTTATTTGTTTGAATGGCACAACACTGTACACTAATGTCCCTATGGCTTTCCCACGTCAGTAACAAGGAAAACTGTGTTGTTAATTTATTGTTAAACTGTATTCACTCTGTACTGCAGAACTCGCTCACTACTTTCAACGAAGTACATTTATTATTACATAATTTTCAGCCTTAGATAATTTTTCTTAGATAATTTTTAGATAATTTTTTAGATAATTAGAAATATTAAAAGAAATAGAAGAAGGGTTAGACAATTTAATTAATATTAAAATTAAATTTGATAATGAATAAATATTTTATAACATAATTAAGAAGAAATATTAAAAGAAAGAGAAAAAGGGTTAGACAATTTAATTAATATTAAAATTAAATTTGATAATGAAGAAATATTTTATAACATAATTAAGAGAAATATTAAAAGAAAGAGAAAAAGGGTTAGACAAGTTAATTAATATTAAAATTAAATTTGATAATGAAGAAATATTTTATAACATAATTAAGAAGTAAATGATAGAGGACAGATAGATAAGATTAAGAATTATATTGCATATACTAATTGGATGTTTTAAAATAAGGGTGTGTGACTGACCCACGTGTGTGGAGAGGAAGAGGGTAAGTTTAAAAGGATGCACACACACACACACACACACACAAAACACTGAAACGCAAGGAATTTGCTATAAAAAAATAGGTAACTGTACAGATGGTGGGACAGGGTTTAGGGGGTGGGGAAGGGACATTTATATTATAGCTTGTTGTGTGTAAGCAGGGTGGGGTGAGAGGGGTGAAGGGTTTGTTTTCACATAATTTATGTCAATTCCGATCTGACGATGAGCTGTGAAGCTTGAAAGCGCTAATCGGGATAATTTTTATATAGTGGTGTGCAACAGTGATCATTCTGCTTGATAATTTTTCTGTTATGGAAATATAACAAAAATTGCGATTTCTCTACTATTTCTTTAGTAATATAATAATTGTTGAGCACACAATCATACAACAAACACTAAAAATTCTAAATATTTTGTTTACAATTCCTTTTAGTCTGATAATCTGGTGGACTTTTACAATTTCTTCAAATTTGTGATCACATTTTTGAACCCTGGGTCCCAAGGATTCAAAATTTCTAAAACATAACAGTGCATTCAGACATTAAAGTTCTCTTTTATCTAATACCTCACATGGGCTCTTGCGATTTATCAAAATTCTTACCAACCTTTTGGCTCTTTATGCTTAAAAATTTAAAATGTTTTACAAAATAAACACTATATTCAGACTGTAGTTAAAATTTTCTTTGATCTGAGACCTCCTCCTACATGGGGTTCTACATTTTTCACAATTTTGACCGCTCCCCCAAAATTTTAGGGTAATCAATCTCAAAAACAATATGATTCTGTAGGTTAAAGGTATTGACACTCAGCCAAGTTTTGCCTATTTTGGCTAATAGATTGATACGTAGAAAGGTTATAGTGAGACATACCTAGGCAGACAGATATATGTCAAACGGTCGAGTAAAAACTGAGAATTTGCTTTGCTCGTTCAATTAGGTAAACGATTCTTTTTGCTTCCTAAAAATTATTAATTTTATATTATTATTTATTAGTATACTTTCTTTGTTTGTGTATATTGTTTGTAAATATCCGAGGCTTACTTGGAGAAGAACAACGCTTGATAACGAAAAGACGTTAGAAAAATTCTGAAGAGAAGTTGAACCGCCAACAACCGCACCAGATGGAATCGAGCATCTGTTGCATGGTGACGTACGATATAAAAAGCCATAATGGCAATACATCACTATTGTCATGTGCATCTTCCTTCTTCGTTGTCAACGAGTCGTGTTTCACACAAAAACAGCAAGGAAATTACTCAAAATGCAAAGGAAAACTCATCATATCGTGTCATCTTACTGACAAGGTAATAGATAGAAATTGCCGCCTTCAATAGAGAGGAAAGTTTATTGTGCGGGCCTCTAGATTTAAAGCTGAAAAAGAGGACGGTGAAGTATTTAGTACGGAGCGTGCTCCTATATGAGACACAAACTTAGACATTGAGGAAAGAGGAGGAGAGATGTGGAGGGCTTCAAGATATGGAACACGGGTGTAAAGGATGGAAGGTTAAAGTTATAAATGGGAAGGCGCTTGGAAGAGTAGGAGAGCAAAGGAGAGTGCTGGACACCACCAGGGGAAGGAACAGAAATGGGTTGGGACACTGTGTGAGGCAAACACAGGGCACTGTAATTTTAGAAAGATTAGAAGGGTTGGTAAATAAGAACTTAAACAGAGGTCGGAGAAGAGGCCAGATGATGGACGATCTCCGGCTGGGATATCAAAAACTGAAGACACTAGACCAGGATAGGAAAGCATAGAGGCAGCATGCTCGTGAGATCTGCCGTTGGGCGGAATACGTGACTACTGAAAAGGTAAAAACTAATGGCGTGGGTGTTAAAATATTGTTACGACGGTCTACTGATCGTCGTATGGTACAGTGGAAAACACAAGACACCAATCAAATCACTAATCACCAGCTTTATCACAATTAAGCAGTTTGTAATCAACAAGATAGTCTCTTACAACAAATCAAATTAAAATTGTTCACACGCAATAATAATGTCAACGAGTGTCGCACAATTATAAAACACATAACACTTCGCCACAATACGTCGAACCGCACTGGAATAAATCGCCACTTAATCTGACCTAAGCGTCCCTGGGAACTTGTATTTATACCCCGCTGATATTCCAGAATAATCCATACTACGCAAAACAACGCTACTAGAAACTAGAGCGTAATTGCTTGCCGCCTTGAACAAAATGTGCGCGGACTGGTGAAATCTGGATCAGTCTCTGCTACGGACGCGTGACAAGTGTCACGTGATTGTCCTTCATCTCAAAGTATCAGCAATATGTACGCACTCACACATTATAGCCGAGCCCCCCTGGAATAGCCGAGAAACACGTAGCATGTTCTGTAATGTCGTGAAAATATATTAGTAGAGGAGGAAGAAGAAGAAGAAGCGTAGGAGGGGAAGGAGGAGGCGGCGGAGGTGGAGATAAATACTGACAACGAGCAGACTACCGTTTGTGAATTGATACGAGCGCACAGAATTACCTTGTCTATTTAAAGAGACAAGACACAAACATTACCCGCTCTCACACACGCGCGCGGGTTGTTGTGTTATTCCACGTCACACACAACATAGAGTACACGCTGGATTTGATAAACGACCGTCCATGTGCTGAATAATGACGTCACGATATTCATGACCCAGTTCTACTTGCAGCGGCTTTAACCGACTCAGTACCCCGGACATAATTATTTGTTTATGTTCCAGTTCAGTTCGCTCCGCTCACATAATGTTTACATAATCAGTCTGAGATCAGAATGAGATTGATCTATGGTGTTTTCAAATAGCGGTGATTCATATCCGATTCGTTGACGAACAGAATTGTACAATTCGTATTTTAATCCAGACTAATTATATGGAGAACGTTTCTTAGAATGACTCAAAAAAAGGCAAAGTGGATTCAAAATAATCGCAAGCGCGAACCACACACACACACACACACACACACACACACACACACACACACACACACACACACACACACACACACACACACCACGTACATGTGCGCACGCGCGTGTGTGTAGAGAGACACAGAGACGGGAAAGAGAGAAAGGGGGAACTGAATAAATAGCAAAGAAATCAGAAAATAAATTATATATCGTTACGACGGTCTCACTGATCGTCATATGGTACAGTGGAAAACAAAATACAAAACACCAATGAAGTCTCTAATCACCAGCTTTAATTGATCTCACTTAACGGTTTGAAATCAACAAGTTATTCAACAATATTATAATCGTACAATAATAAAATTAACCTTTCCACACAAATAACAATGTTAACTGTAAAGAATTCCGCGCTATAATAATTTTTCACTAATACACTACTTGAAACGCACTGTGCAAATCGCCCGACAGTAACTGAAACTCACTTGAATACATCGGCACTTAAACTGAAACTGAGCGTCGCTGAAAGCTTATATTTAGACTCCGCTGAGATTCCAGAATAATACACAATACGCGTCAACACTACTAGAAAACACTAGCGAGTAATTGCTTCCAGCCTTGAACACAGTGTGCGCGGACCGGTGAAGTCTAGAACAGGTTGACAAATATTAAGAGTCACGTACGCACACACAACATTACAGTTGGTTTTGCTGGGATAGCCGAGAAACAAGTAGAACGTTCTGTAATGGGGTTACAATATGTGTATTGAGCGATTGAGCACACTGAAGTAGGCGCGAGAGAAGATCTGTTTCTGTGACTGATTTTGTAACAGATATACTGTCAGTTTACTCAGCGGCGAGTACGTACGTATACATTAGACATGTAAAACTATTTTTTTTTTACTTTTTAATTTATTTAACTATTTGCAATCAGTATAACATAAAAATAATATACTGTAAGCAAATCTTTTGTATGAGAAAAAATAGGTATTGACCATGTGGAGCTGTTATCCTGTGATAACAAGCTAAGTTAATCCTTAAAAGTAGATTACCAAAGAAACAACAGTCACAAAGATTATGGGTGCTTAAATCTAGATGGTAGGTCTAGTATTTTTTGTCTCTTTAGTCTATGAGTGTCTTCACTATTGTCTAGCAAATTTATTGCAAGTGTATTAGGGTGTAGTTCTAGTTTACTTAAATACTTTTCACTGCACTTACTCACTTCATCTTTAACAGATGACATTTTTAAGTCACAGAGGATTTCTCTATTTGGTATAAACCAGGGTGCATTTGTTATAATCCGTAGAATTTTTGCCTGGAATCGTTCTAGAATCTCTATATTAGACGTTGATGCCGACCCCCACAGCTGTATGCCGTAGGTCCAGATTGGTTTGAATGCCACTTTGTAAAGGAGTAATTTGTTGCTAAGGGACAGAGGTGATTTACGTCCAATCAGCCAATAGTATTTGCTGAGTTTATGGCCAAGTTGTTTTCTTTTGTTGAAAATATGCGTCTTCCATGTCAAGCCTTTATCCAAATGAATGCCCAGATATTTAACATTGTCCGCTTGTGGTAGGTAATGGCCATTAAAAGAGACTTGAGGTGACGCTCCTCTGCACTTAGTGCAAGTGACATGGACAGACTTTGTTTCATTGATCAGGATGCGCCATGATTTCGTCCAACGTTGAATTTGATACAAGTGTTGCTGAAGCATTCTCGCAGCAATGCCAGGATCTGCATGACTAGCCAGTATTGCTTTGTCGTCGGCAAACGTTGCTGTTCGGGTATATAAAACAAGTAGGAAGATCTGACGTGAAAAGTAGATATAACGTTGGTCCAAGGACGCTTCCTTGTGGAACAGATGTAAAACTATGCTCTGAAAAAGTATAAAATACGCTGTGACAAAAGGATTTTATTATTTTATGTTATTTCACTGACTTTACTTTAGAAATAAAGCTTTTCAATCTCTGGGATGTTTTTCTTCATGTTTTGAGTGAATGTATTGTGTCACTCATCTGTTTAGTCGTCTTCCTTGCTTAATTGGATTACGACATTTTCCCACTTTAAAATCTTCGAGGAAAGTTTTCGACAGGACATGGACAATTATATTTTTCAATTTCTAAATGCAACAAAGAAATGTTATAGTTTTTACCATTGATTGAAGAAAATTTACATCCATCCATTTATTGGGAGTCTTCTACAGCTACTGCCATCATCATTCTGCAGAAGATTCTATTGTAGTACCAATATTCTCTTCATCTCATTGAGTATGTCCTCCTTCTATGATCTCCTGGGTCCACCCCTTTAACGTCTAAAACTCCTTTGTCAACGTAAAGTTGCCTCTTCATATCCTCATTTCTAACGCGCTAGTGCCTGGACTGCTTGAAGCTTTCAGGAGTTCCTCTCAAATTTCATAGCCGCAGGCGATTATACAGGGTCCGCCAGTGAAGCGGGAAATTTTGAAAGTCCAATAGTTCATTTTCTGCTCACGAGAGGGCGTGGAGGTTTTCGATTGTTGTTTTACATTTAATGCCATTTGTTAACCATGGAGCTGTGGTCCGGTGCACAGCGTTCTTTCTGCGTAAAATCGTTTTATAAGAATGGTGACTGTGTGACTTCTGTACAACGATTGTTTCGTAATCATTTCAATATTCCACGACATGGAAGAGTGCCGTCCGCTCATGCAATTATGTCATGGGTGAAAAAGTTTGAAGAAACTGGTTCCACATTAAACTTAAAGCATAGAGGACCAAACAAGGTCTGTAAGAACAGAGAAAAACATTGAAAGAGTTCGAGTAGCATTGACGCGTAGTCCACAACGTTCTGCAATGAAACATGCATCCGCACTAAACGTTAGTGACACATCGTTACGACGAATTTTGCATAAAGACTTATCTTTTCATCCTTACAAAATTCAAGTAATCCAGGAGTTGAAAGATGGCGATATGCTGGCTCCCAGGATTTTCAGCGAAGAAATATTGCGACGTGTGAATGATGATGAAAACTTTATTCACCGCATGTTTACGTCAGATGAAGCACATTTTCGTTTGAATGGATATGTAAAAAAACAAAATAGTCGATATTGGAATGATGAAAACCCAGGTGAGTTGCATGAAAAGCCATTACATTGTCCGAAAGTTACGGTGTGGTGTGCAGTTTCATCATCTGGCATTATTGAGCCATATTTTTTCCAAGACGATAGAGGAAACACCACAACTGTCAATGCAGACCGCTACACACACATGGTCAGAACATTTTTGATGCAACAGCTCCCTAGGTTTCCGGAAATTAATTTTTTCCAGCAGGATGGGGCCACAAGTCATACTGCTTGTGTGTCCATGGCTGCTTTAAGAAAACTCTTCCCGGACGGAGTCATATCCAGATATGGCGACATCTCGTGGCCTGCAAGATCCCCAGATTTGTCCGCATGCGACTTTTTTCTTTGGGGATTTCTGAAGAGCAGGGTGTACATTGATAGACCGCACACGACACCGGAATTAAAAACGAATAACAGACAAGAAATTGCACGGATTCAACCTGACCTGCTTCGTCGAGTGATGGAAAATTTTCGGTCAAGATTAGAAGAATGTTTACACAGAAATGGCTCTCACTTGAGCGGCGTTATTTTTAAAAGGTAAAATAATGGCATACTTTGCTCAACTCAAATCTGTAAAAAAAAATCTGATAATAAATGTTTCATGAAAAAATTGGGTACTTTTAATTTTTCCGCTTCACTGGCGGACCCTGTACTTTCTAAGGTGGTTTTTGTGGGTTATTTTCCCATCCCAAACCACACAATTTATTCAGCCGCCGTGTCAAACTTTCCCTTGCTTCATTTTACTGCTAATATTATCATCACTTCTGCTGTCTTCTACTAATAAGTGCTGTCTTCAAGGTACTTCGTTCCCCAATATCCGGGTGTTCGATTTTTCCACAATGTATGTCGAGCCCCAAAAATCCGTATCCTTCATGGAGTTTTCGGATCATGAAATTGGAATCTTGTTCGTCCAATGCTACCACATCCGTGCATTAATGCCAATAATAATTTATGGCTACTTTATTATTTTGAATAAATTATTTGTTATGGGACGGTGTAAATTAGATGTTTACAATCATGCAAAGAACACTGACAACCTTCTATAATTTAATCAGTAAGTAAATGGTCTGAAAACAGATTTGAGAGGAAATCCCATAAAAACTCAATAGGCCTACTTATTTCCGAAGATTACGAGCTTTTGCTTTAGCAAAATGTACAAGCAATTGGTACATACTCTTGAAGAGAACGCTGTGCTAGTTAGAACAACAAACAACATTGTTAATTATGTAACGTTACTTCTCTCTCATTCGTACTTCTGCTTTTTTCTCGTATTCGCTACTATTTTCTCTACAAATTATTGCCACTTAACGCTAACGTTCGCTTCTTTTACACACAACAACATTGGCTCTTATCTGTGTACTTTGTACAGTTGAGCGTCAAAGCTTGCACCTATTTCTTGTATTGCACAAGAATAGAAAATATCGATTGCTCTCCTGGCAATTTCAACCGTGAGCAACTATCATCATACAATCTGTCAGACTGTTTTAGCGATTGCTGTTTGATTAAGATTCGTATATTTATCTTCTTCGTCCTCTTCTTTTTCTTCTTTTCTCGTCTTTCTCTCTCTGCAAACTAAGATGGTCCTTGACTTTTACCAATACGTGAAACCACAGAATCTTATCTTAAACTAAACAAATCCCCGCTTGTTGAGGTTTACCTTTCTCTCCCCCCCCCCTGGTAAACAGCGCCACCTCAAAAACCTTAACACATATACACTTTCTTTAATTTCCTACAAGTTTCTATAGGCCTAATTCTTCTGTTACAAACTGTACTAAACTTTGATTTTCACTCTTGGCGGGATTTCAAATTTTGTCACTCACTTAAAACGTATGTTGAAAACGTAATAATGCGCTTATTGTTGCGGAAAACTGAGCTAGGATAACAATGAACTAAACAGACTGTTGTGATTGGCGGAGAATTAACTGCGCGAGCGCTGCGCGCAAACGTTCTTATTTTTTTGACGACCCTCGTATAACGATTACGATTTTACTAGGAATCCAGTTGAATTAGTCCTTGTTCAAAAGCGTTTATTGTGTTTTGGTTAGAAACCGTTTAGGTTGAGTGGGCGGCGTTGTGAATGATTGGCATACGCTTGTCATTAAAAAACAAATTAATCAAAAGCGCCACGCAGACAATTTGTTGATACCGTACTCTACACATTGTGACGTTTGCAATCACCAGTAACCGGTTGTATAAACACTCCACGTTTCATTAACAACACCGCGACATAAAACAGCAAATGCAGAACCAATGAGATGTAAAAACATTTACAGAGTATACAGCGCTTCTCTACTTACTCGTTCTAAAACAAAAAAGAACGAGTGTTGTTAATGTTGTATTAAATTGTCCTTCGTCTGTTCACTGTTTTAATTGATTCTGCGTGAAACCTTTGGCCACAGAAATAGACACCTCACCACCATTAACAACAACAACAATAATAATAACAGATTTTATGACTTCAAGGCAAATTACCTATTTTCAGAACGATGTTACCAGTGTGTTCTGTATTATTTACGACACTGACGATTAATCGTGACCTGGTAACTTGTAATAGGCCTACGCATTACTACGCATGGAAATAATAAACTTATTATCGATACCATCGGCTTCATATATTAAGCCGAAGGGGTGTACCATAATTATGCTCGTTTTACAGACCTACGTTAATATCCTTTCTAACAAACGATTTGTTAACTAGCGTTAAAATTTTGCCTTTGGACTTTACGACCGTTTTGCCAACTTCCTTTTCGAGCGGTTAGTAAACACTCGTTAAAACGATCATGCAACCACAATAACCGTTGCTGTTTGGTTCTTACCGGAGTAAGGATTGCGTACTATAATGTATATAACTTTAAAACCACATGTAAGCCTACGCAGTAGATTTATAATACATTTTATAATTTTTAGTTTCTTTTTTGTAGTTTCTCGTTATTCTGATTGATATACATCTTATAGGAAAAATTCTTCTTCTTCTTCTACACCTCACGGAGTAGCACTTTCCTTGTTCCGTCTTCAGAGAGTATCTCGCCACCCCACTCTTGGTCTTCCTATATCTCTTGTACCAAAGTGTCTACATCGAAACCCAACTTTAGGTAGTCGTTCAGCCTTTATTTTTTCCAGATGCTGTAACCATTCCCTGCGGTATGACTGGATTTTATCTTTTATGGTGAATACCCATAGCTCTTCTCTAATATCCTCATTGCCCAAACGATCCTTACTCGTACAAACCTTTTCTCTCCTCAGAAACTTCAGTTTTGAAGTTTGAATCTGGTTTTTAATCTCCTTTGTAGGAACCCATGTTTCACATCCGTATAAGTAAAACAAGCACTGCCACTGGTTTATAAAATTTTAAAATTGCCTTGTCTCTTTCCTTGTCGTTTCCTCGATGTTCTATGTATGACACCACACATCATCTGAAACCTCGATAGTCTTGCCTCTAACGATCAGAGATGAGCAGATGGAGCAATCACTTATGTGGGTATAGTATGCATGGTGGCTAGATTTAAGCCATAAGACAGCAGTCCTGTCTCGTCACTAATGATATCTTTATAGTGATATCTCGGCCTGTGTCGTTTCCAATATTGATAGTGCAACAAATGATTTTGCTTGTTATAATGTATATAACTTAAAAATCACATGTATGCCTACACAGTAGATTTATAATACAGGAGTTATTTCTAATTTAATTAGTTTTAATTAGCTTAATTTATTTTTTTTTTAGGTTTCTCTTTACTTTGATCGATTTGCTTTTGTATACTAGAAAAATTATAATAAATTTTAAAATTTAATTAAAATAGCTTTTTACATTTTCATGCAAACAAACATTTAGATTAAAACAACAGACATGGTCATCATCATCAACATCTTCAACAAGGATAAAATCAAAAATGGTTTGTTCCGGTCCCAAGCAGATAGACTGGAAACGCTCACTTCAGCCGTTCTTCGGATGTCCCACACCTCCCCGTCTTGCGGCGTAAAATTCAACAGTTCTTCGGAGAACTAAGCGGCAGTCATCCGTTCGGTTAAGATGTTTCAACCATTTTCTCGATATCGTGCAACCCTATCGAGTATACTCATAATATTCCTACCGTAATTTCTGCAAGGATATTATTGTAATTAATTATTTCCAAAAAGTGATCATTAAATTAAAAATAAGGTTTATGGTACTGCGCCCGAAATTCAAGTCCCAAATTCGCAAGATGTCTTCAGCAATTTGGAATATTTCGGTTAAATTGACATGAAAATTTAAATATTAAGTGACAGACTATCTCTTCAGTCTTTCCGATGTAGGCCCGCTGCCAAAATAACATATTGTTACCCCATTACATTACGATCTACATCTCTCTCGGTTATCCCAGCAGAGCCCAGCTGTAATGTTTGTGTGCGTACGTGACACTTAACATGCGACACAGTGTTGCGTAATACGGAACAATCTCGTACATCCGATAGTGTTGTTCGATAAGCCCAACGGAGCGTGTATCTACCAAGGCCGCGCTAAAGTATCTTCTAGAATTTTCAGGTTTTTGTTAAGGGCGCCTATTATGAAACACTGTAGACAATAAATACCGCAACCCGCCGCTTAGTTTCCAGTTATTGTCGGGCGATTTACACAGTGGGTCTCAAGTGGTGTATTAGTGATTATAGAGCGGAACTCTTTATAGTTGACATTATTATCTGTGTGGACAGATTAATTTGAATTATTGTACGAGTATAATCTTGTTGAATAACTTGTTGGTTTCAAGCTGTTAATAGATATTAATTAAAGGTGGTGATTAGTGACTTAATTGGTGCCTTGTATTTGGTTTTCCACTGTATCGAAAGACGATCAAGGAGACCGCCGTACCAATATGTAATGGCTTGCTTACTACGTAGAACTCATTTATCGTAATTGATGCTTAGAAAAAAACACTTCATATATTATGTAAAGCTTATCTAACAATTTAAACAATCGTACAATTTTCTACTAAAATATTTAGTATATTAGATACCGCTTGTACTACAATTTAAACGTTACTTATTAAAACCCTCCGTTACGCTAAACAAAATTAAATAAAAATTGCATTTTAACACCAAATCTCAGGTACAAAAGCAAACTGAAATGATATAACAATTGAAAACTGTTTCGTATAGTACTCGCAATACAAGAAATCTACGTATAATATGGTAAAAGAAAACGAATATACTCATGACAGTAGGCGGATAAAGTCTACGGGGACAGAACGTGGGGAGGAACTGTTTAGAGAGCCGTGTGGGGGTCTGTCTTGCCCCGCGGGAATGTTACTTACTTGGCTCACAATATTATTACAGCCGAATTGGCTGCCGGCTAAACGCAATATAAGACTGTGGACTCGCTCGCTTGCAGAAATGTAGTTACACACACACACACACACACACACACACACACACACACACACACACACACACACACACACACACACACACACACACACACACACACACACACACACACACACACACACGCACACACACTCAAAACATTCTACTTTACTTGTATGCCAAATAAATTATTTATTGTAACATTTTTGTTACACAAACAGGCCAACCTTGGACCAGGCGAATATCATTTCCTTTTCTTCACCTGCCAGGAGGCCTTCATTCGCACACTATGCGCCGCCTTCCTTTCCACTGTCCACCCCTTTCTCGTCTTCTTCTCACCGCAGAGAACCTCAAAAGGTTTTGAATTTTTTTTCTGTATGTATTTCTATCCACACAGTCGTTCAAAGACCACAGTTGTTTGGTGTATCCGTTCAGAATTGAAAGTTGCCAAACAGCATATAGTTGAAAATTTGTTTATTTGATCTAGGCCGATCCGTCCAAATCGTATGTCCAAAGAATCTCAGTCTTTTCCTCCGGAAAGCCATTTACAGATCTTCCAGATCCTTGTACAGCTCTTCGTTGGACTATGCCTGTACTCATCTTTGATTTTCTTGGGGCCATAAACTTTCCAAAGAATTGTTCGTTCAATATGAAGATGAGGTTCCAATTTTGAAAGCACATTGTTTCCACTCCATACATGATCATCGGCCTGACCACAGTGCTATAATGGCGGACTTTCGCACTTCTGGAAGAGTTTTATTTCCGTTCAGTTTCCAGTGTAAAGGCCTTTACTAATTTGAGTTTCCTTATCTTAAAAAATTCTTTGTCTGAGGCGTTTCAGCATACGTTTTTCCCAAGATATATATAGCATTTATTGTAACATTTATATATACAATTTTTGGATATTAACTATGAATTAAAAAAAAAGAAAATTACCAAGTAGCTTCATGAATCCAACTCACCTTCGAATTTATGGTTTATAATGAAGACGGAAATAGTAAGCGAGAAAGTCTTACTAGTAAATGTGGAGTTATAGGAAGTTACTGAAGGTAAGATGGATCGACAAGGTTACTTATGATGAGATATGCCGACTGGATTTGGAGAAACAAGAAGTTGTTTTTGGCAAAATATCATGTAGCGACGGGTTGAACTTATTTCGGGACGAGAATTCGATAAAAACAATAACAGAAGGTTACTTTGAAGGAAAAAGAGGAAGACGAAGACCGATACTACAATATATGAAACAAATTATTGGTGACGTAAGTTATAATTTCTGTAAGGAGATGAAACGTAATCAGAAAGAAGATCGGAGTGGAGAGCTGCTAGAAACCATTCTACTGATAGCTAACTGATGAAGAATTTAATAATTTCAAATCATTTTAGGTCTTCAGTTATTCTTAATTTCTTCCTACAGAGTATGGTTATATCAATATTTATTTCCCACCACAGTTCTTCTTTTTTTACTGATGCTTCATGCATTTCATGGCCGATACTGTAAGTGTATCCTTAACGTCAGAAGATAGGAAGACTGAAGAAATCCTGGAAAGAAGGCATATTGGGAGCCATGGGTACACGTGATGTCCGGCAGAGATTGTGGAACGTTCTATCGAGTGGATATTCAGCAACGGACAACGTCGAACGATGTTTTAAAATTGATTTATATATATATATATATATATATATATATATATATATATAACTTTTAATTGATTAGTAAGATGGTGCGTCTGTAATTATTATTTATTCCAGAACTTAATTATGCTCACCTGTGTACTTAATCAGTGTTGCGCAGTTATCAAATTGCATACTAAAACACATAAAAAACATTATTACTGCCAATTTTATGCTGATTATTGTGTAGATTTTAATATCTTTTTTCCATTACAAAGCAACAATTAATTTTCTCGTTTAGGTATTAAATTCTCATGGCAAACAATAAGCTATTAAATGTGAAGCTATCGGCAAAAAAAAATAATAATTTTTGAAATGTTTACATAACGTAGCGATATATCGCACATTTACGACGGATTTTTATAGCGTGTACGTGATGGGACATCAGACTGTCAACGGTCAACGTCGATGTATTTAATGCGTTCTCATGCATATAAAGAGCGTTTGTCACCTGAAACGGACTATTTGTTCGCTAGTTCTTCTTGATTATATTCTCGACTGTTGTTTTGTCGTTCAGCGGATCTGACATAACTCTACTATCAAGGTAAGATAGTTGTTATTTCTGTTTTTTTTTCTTTTTACACGAGCAGGCCTGCCGTGGAGCACGCGAATATCATTCCTTTCCTTCTCCTGAGAGAAGGCCCTCATTCGCACACCATACGCCGCCTTCTTTCCACTATCCACCCTTTTCTCGTCTTCTTCTTACAGCAGATAACCTCAAGATTTTGAATTAATTTTTTTTCTGTATGTATTTCTATCCACACAGTCGTTCAAGGAGATACCCAGTATTATAATTTCCTCCTTGAGTTGTTTGGTGTATCCGTTTAGACTGGAAAGTTGCCAAACATAGTAGAAAATTCATTTTTTTAATCTGGACCGATCCAACCGAACCATATGTCCAAGGAATCTCAGTCTTTTCCTTTGGAAAACCGTTTCCGGATCTTCCAGACCTTGTACAGCTCTTCGTTGGACTATGCTTGTACTCATCTTTGATTTTCATGGGTCCATAAACTTTCCAAAGAATTGTTCGTTCAATTTTAAGATGAGGTTCAAAATTTTGAAAGCACATTGTTTCCGCTCCATACATGATCACCGGCCTGACCACAGTGCTATAATGGCGGACTTTCGCACTTCTGGAAGAGTTTTATTTCCGTTCAGTTTCAAGATTAGTGTAAAGGCCTTTACTAATTTGAGTTTCCTTATCTTAAAGAATTCTTTGTCTGAGGCGTTTCAGGATACGTTTTTCCCAATATATATATATATATATATATATATAGATAGCATTTATTGTAACATTTACATATACAATTTTTGGATATTAACTATGAATTAAAAAAAAAAGTAAATTACCAAGTAGCTCCATGAATCCAACTCACCTTCGAATTTATGGTTTATAATGAAGACTGAAATAGTAAGCGAGAAAGTGTACTAGTAAATAATGTGGAGTTATAGGAAGTTACTGAATGTAAGATGGATCGACAAAGTTAGTTATTATGAGATATGCGGAATGGATTTGGAGAAACAAGAAGTTGTTTTTGGCAAAATATCATGTAGCGACGGTTTGAACTTATTTCGGGACGAGAATTCGATAAAAACAATAACAGAAGGTTACTTTGAAGGATAAAGAGGAAGACGAAGACCGATACTACAATAAATGAAACAAATTATTGGTGACGTAAGTTATAATTTCTGTAAGGAGATGAAACGTAATCAGAAAGAAGATCGGAGTGGAGAACTGCTAGAAACCATTCTACTGATAGCTAATTGAAGAAGAATTTAATAATTTCAAATCATTTTAGGTTTTCAGTTATTCTTAATTTCTTCCTACAGAGTATGGTTATATCAATATTTCTTTCTATTAACTCCCAGCACAGTTCTTATTCTTTTACTGTTGCCTCGTGCATTTCATGTCCGATACTGTAAGTGTATCCTTACCGTCAGAAGATTGGAAGACTGAAGAAATCCTGGAAAGAAGGCATATTAGGAGCCATGGGTACACGTGATGTCCGGCAGAGATTGTGGAACGTTCTATCGAGTGGACACCCCTTTCTCGTCTTCTTCTCACAGCAGATAACCTCAAGATTTTTAATTTTCTTTTTGTATGTATTTCTATCCACACAGTCGTTTAAAGAGATACCCAGTTTTATCATTTCCTCCTTGAGTTGTTTGGTGTATCCGTTCAGACTGGAAAGTTGCCAAACATAGTAAAAAATTCGTTTATTTAATCTGGACCGATCCATCCGAACCTTATGCCAAAGGAATTTCAGTTTTTCCTGCTTTGGAAAGCCGTTTCCGGATCTTCCAGATCCCTGTACAGCTCTTCTGTAGGTCTATGCCTGTACCCATCTTCGGTTTTCTTGGGGCCATACCTTTTCCGAAGAATTCTTTGTTCAATTTTAAGAGGAGGTTCCGAATTTTGAAAGTACGTACATTGTTTCCACTCCATACATGATCACCGACCTGATCACAGAGCTATACTGGCGGACTTTCTCACTTCTGGAAAGGTTTTTCTTTCCGTACAAATATTTCTCTATTTTTTCTTATCGGCCATCTAAGGACTACATGCCAATTTCGATTCTTTATTTTATTTTTTTTCTTTTTCTCCAATATTCTTTCATCGTTATTATTTCTGTCTTATTACTAAAAACTTTAGGAGAAAAGAAAGTAATGCCAAGAACTACTGTCCGGGCTGCCTGGCTGTCGTCTACTGTTGTTTAACACAGACGTTTAAACCTCGCGCTATTGGAGGCCATCTTAAGTGGCAAAGGTGTTATTGACGGACACCTTGTCAGTAAAAGTTAAGTCCTGTAGACACTGAAGATGGCCTCCATTGGCGAGGTTGAAACGTCCGCCTTAAAGAACAGAAGACGACGGCCAGATATCTCGGACAGTAGTTTTTATAATTACGACGCCGTCCGTGAAAGCTTAAGGAATCAAGAAGGCACTTTCAGTCCAGTTTATTAATTTTTGCAGTAGAACAAATTTAAAGTCAGTAACGCTATAATTTTTTTTTTTAATCCCTAAATTGTTAATGAACGTCAGTCATACACTGACGAACAGTTTAGCGAGAATCGGTCAGTAAGTATAGACACTATGTTTGGATCATCATTTGTGTCGATAATATTTATTGTCATCATCAGAACCTGTGTACGGACAGTAGATAAATAATCAAACACATGAACAGACCAATTAATTTAGTCAATGTGTGTGTGTGCGTGTGTGTGTTTTACATCAGCAAAATACTTCTTATTATCACATATTGTTATACTTAAATTGTTCTTCTTCTTCTTCTTCTTCTTCTTCTTCTTCTTCTTCTTCTTCTTCTTCTTCTTCTTCTTCTTCTTCTTCTTCTTCTTCTTCTTCTTCTTCTTCTTCTTCTTCTTTAATTTCCTTGTTAGAACACTGTCCTGTTCTACAACAGTGGTCCTACATGCTGTCACTCCATCTCTTCCTTGGCCGACCGATACTCCTCTTCGTGTTTGGTTGGCTATCTATTGCCTTTTTCACTAGCCTAGTACATCTAGATAGACATCAAACACTATTGAAAAACAAATACAGCTCAGACGAAATTCCCGCTCCCCAAAAGGATTCCAAAACTCGCTGCGTAATTTGATCTTATAAACAAGATAATGTTAATTTTCCTTGCAGCGTATTTTTGCTCGATCCTATTGTCTGTAATATTTTATGATATTGTTAATAACATTTTCAGTGAGTAAATTATTCGTTTATTTTAGCTGTGCCTTACTACACGAAGTCAGCAGTCATAGAGAAATGTGCTCCAGAAACAGGGTGCCTGACAAGAAAATACGTGTACTACTACTCTGCAAGCGAAGGCCACGTGACGGTCGTATTACAAAGCCGAACGCCTGGAAAAAACCGCAAAAGATGCGTTTTCGCCAAAAGTTGGAGCGCTTGGTTTTGAACAATCTACGCTTGATCAGAAGATGCTACGTAATAGAAGTCGCTATAATCGGTTTAGTAAAAGCCATGTCCGAACTAGATAAGTACGACATGACGTAACAGACGTAACTTATATATATTAACACACACACACACACACACACACACACACACACACACACACACACACACACACACACACACACACACACACACACACACACACACACACACACACACACACACACACACACATATATACATATACATATATTTAAAAATAAAATTAAAATAAATATAATATGCAAGGAAACAGTAATGTTTTCTCTTCCTACATATAATGTAAGACACTCTCTCGCACACTTTTTATCAGTAAATATACGGTGTAGGTAGCTTTATACAAGGTGTGTAAATTAAGTAAAGAGACTAATCATGTACCAGTCAATATGGCAACACTGTAATGTTTCCATTAACACAGATGGTTAGATAAAGAGATGATTGATATTGAGTATTAATATTTATTGTCTATTGTTGCTACGTCAAACGTAAACAAGCTTTTCTCGTGAAGTAAATTTTTGTTGTGAGTTGTAAAAATGAGTGACATCAATTACGAACAACGTTGTGCAATCAAGTTTTGTATTAAACTCAGGCACAATGCTACTGAAGCTTTCAAAAAATTGACAAAGGCGTATGGAGATGAAGTTTTGTCAAGAGCACAGGTTTTCAGATGGTTTAAATCATTTTAAGATGGCCGGGAATCAATTAATTAAGGGTGGTCTACGTTCTAGAAGACCGCCAACGTCAAGAACGGACGACAATCGTGATCATATCAGTCACTTGGTAATGCCTGACCATCGATTAACCGTCATAATCATCACAGAACAACTAAATTTTAACCAGACTACGGTTTATCAAATTTGCAAAACAAAATTTAGCTTGAACACCTGGATGCTGTATCATGACAATGCACCTTGTCACACAGCACTCTCAGTTAATGAGTTTTTGGCAAAGAAAAATATCCCTGTTGTTCCTCAGTCAACTTATTCACGTGATGTGAGTCCCTGTAACTACTTTCTTTTCCCGAGACTGAAAAATCATCTCAAAGGGCACCAATTTGGGACAATAGTCACCATTAAAAAAATGTAATCGACCAGCTGAAGGAGATTCCCTTTTCTTATATCCAGCACTGCTATGAAGAGTGGAAAACCCGTCTAAAGCGTTGTGTGGCTTCCCAAGGGAACTGTTTTGAAGGCGATAGAATCTGTATATATATAGTTTGATTGTAAATAAAAGGTTTTACTGAAATAGTTTCATTACTTAATTTACAAACCTCGTATACATACGTAGATTATTTAATATATACGGGGGAATAATATATTTTTAATAAAATTAAAAGTGCATTTGTATTAGTAGAATCATCATAAAAGGAGTGTTGTTGGCTATTATCATAGAATAATAGTTTGCTGAGTATCGTTTACATTTTAGTTTTGTTTAACTGGGTTTAACTATCAAACGAAAATACGTACGAATTTTACTAGATTTTCAAGAAAAAAGAATGTTATTTATATAAATATCTCATATTATACCCGCTTTAGTGGCTATTGGAAAACACTGTCTAAATACAAGACTTAATTTTAAAATACAACTGACAGCTATTTCGACTTCTTAAGCCATTATCAAAGAGATGAGTGAACACTAAACCGATGATGTAAGGGTGGTGGACATCTGTTTAGGGCATCCACAAAATACAAAAAGGTAAAAAAAGGTTCCGAGTCGGTAGTGAATTAATTATATTTAGTAAAAAAGGGATTTGTTAGAAATTCTAGAAATTAAAAAAGCAATAAAAAATAACAAAAATTTAACAAACGAACAAACTGAATTCTGTGGATCTCTTTTATTAAAAACTGTTATATAGTTCAGTTTTATATTTAGCATTCGGATTATATTTAGTTTTTACAGACACTTGACCTTCCCTTAGCTCCTGCAACCCCCCTTCACCATATTCACACCTCACACATCTTCCGATACATGCCCTAAACAAATGTCCACCACCCTTACATCCTGCGTTTAGTGTTCACTCATCTCTTTGACAATGGCTTAAGAAGTCGAAACAGCTGTCAGAGTTAAATAAAAACTGTGAAACATACCAAGTGTTTATATATTTTTAAAAACCTTTGTATTAATATGTTTCACCAAGTGCCCAATGAGTCATCAATTAATATCATAAAATAATTGTTTATATTACTATTTTAACACGCGCGCGCGCGCGCACACACACACACAGTTTTTCTGCTCGACGTAGTGACGTCGGATCTCAACCGTCTTCCTCAGGAGCGTGATTTTTCTCGCTGTATCACCAGTCTGGTCAAGATTCTGCTCAATTCATTAGTCACTTCAGACACTGGCGGGCTGATGATTCCATCGGTTGGTTGACGATCCAATAGGCTCTTACGTAAGGTTTCTTCCTCTGCGAATTTACATCAAGCGCTACGTATCAGAAGTTTACAATTGAGCGCAGCGGGCGATTGTGCATTTCAAAATCGTCTCAGGTTTTCCTCGGCGACTCGTTTGTGATGGTGGACATCGTTTTCGATTCCTGCAGTTTTATAATGTGTGAGACATTGCTCAGAGTTATATGAATGTTGCTCCGTTGTCTCCGTTTCAGGGATCTTATGTGTTTGTCCCTTCTTTCCATAATTCTTCCGTTGACGTTCCGTAGCTGTCCGCATTTGACGTTGGGCCGGAGCTTATTGTCTTTGAGACAAATGATGCTAAACTGCACTAGTTCGCAGTGGTGTATCTAGAATTAGGTCTGGGGGGGGGGGCAGTCGGGTCGGCTTCATACAAATGGGAAACAAGTTAAGACTAATCAACATACTGTCTTTTAAGTGACTGAAAAACGTATGATAACATTGTGAAATCGGTCCCATTTAATTAAACTGTAATAACACAATAACAAATTGCGTTATGGAAACATTATTTAGAAGATATTTATTAACTGAATTGACCTTTCTATATTTAATATTTTAAACCTGTTTGTTTATTCAAACAAAAGAGTTACTAATATATTAACATTTTTATGTTATTCAATTTGTTTTTTTCCACAAGTAGTGTAATTTCGTATTTTCTTTTTAACACGGCGCAAGTTTCACTGAAAAATATCAGTATCACCAGAGGTTTGTAAGTAGATTAATGACAATCGAAATAATTCTATGTTACAGTAAATAGAAACTAACGACTAATCGAATTTGTTTCGATTTTAATGTAAAATAACTGATAATCGATTTAGGTTGATTAGTTAACGATTGTTTTAATGTTTATTTACTTCAGTAGCTGTTTTTTCAGTTATATTTGAACTATTTAATGTTTATATTATATTCATTTTTATTTATTTTAATAAATTTATAATTTTAAATAGATCGTCTTGTTTTATTTTTACTTGAGTTTGTTATTTAATGAATAAATTATTCTTATTATGTTTGTAAATACTAAAATTTTCCTTAATATTCATTTTATGACCTTTTTTTATGTATTTAATTAATTTTATATTTTCAATTTTTGGTAATTGGTGGTTATTATTTAGACAATGTGTGGCTAAATTAGATTTATAAATATTTGGTTTTAATATTCATTGGGGTGTTGAGGGAATCTATAAAGTAGTTTTTTCTTTGTCTGGCCTACGTAAAATTTATTGCAATCTGGACATTCTATTTTGTATATTCCATTTTTACTTTGACTATTGGATTTAGTTTTAGGTTTTATTTGATTAAAAATTATATTGTCTGAATTATATGTTATTTTTAAATTTGTATCTTTAAATATTTTATTTAGTTTTTGAGTTATATTTCCCTAAAAAGTAAAGGTTGTATATTTTATATTATTACTAATAGGTGAATTTTTAGATGTAGTGTTCTTGAGAATGTGGTTAGTGATTTTATTTTTAATTTTATTTTCTAATTTAATAATAGTTTTTATTTTGTATCCATTTTAACTGCTATTTGTTGGATAATATTTGTTTCTTTGTCATTTAGTGGGCTCTTAAGCATTCGGTAAATCATGGACTTAAATGCTGCCATTTTATGTTGGGGAGGATGGTTAGAATTATTTTTTATTACTAAATCAGTTTAAGAAATTCTCCTTATTTTGAGTATTCAAAAATCTGTTTAATTTTTCTTTATTGTTAAGTCTAAATAATTAAATTATTATTAGATTCTTCTTCTAATGCGAATTTTATTTTGGAATGTAAATTATTTATTGAGTTGAATATTTTGTTTATGTTTATACCATTGTTTTGGGAAATGTGCAGAGTATCATCAACGTATCTAAAGTAACAACCTAATGGGTGGTTTAATTTTATTATATTTATTATTTGTTCATCCAGTTTTTGTAAGAAGATTTCTGATATGATAGTCGTGATTGATGCTTCCATAGCAAGGCCATCTGTTAGATAGTATAGCTTGTTGTTGTATTGAAAATAAGTTTGATTTAAAATTATTTTCAAAGAATTAGTTAATTGTTTAATGTATGTGTCATTTTCGTTATTTGTTTTCAATTTATTTATAATTATACTTATAGTTTCTTCAATGAGAATGTTTGTATACATGTTTGATATGTCCAATAATTTAGTATTCCTGTTTACTTTTACGTTTTTGAATTGTTCCGTGAGTTCGATACTATTTTTTATATTGTATTTTGCTGGAAGTTCAATTTTATGTTTTAAAATTTGTGTTAGGAATTTTGCTGTTTTATAATTTGGTGCGGTCCTAGCGTTAAGAGGTCTAATAGATTTATTGATTTTATGTAATTTCATTAGAGAATCCTTGAAATTAGAGACTCCTTGGTGCCCAAGGATTATCCATTTTATATTTAAAAGAGTCTTTAGGATTTATGATTTGGGTAATATTTTTTAGTATATTTGTTATCTGTGTTTGATGTTTATTTGTAGGATCTTTATTTAATATTATCCAATTATTATTAACTATAAATTCTTCTGTTTTATTGTCTAAATCTTTTTGAGAAGTTATTATTGTACTATTACTTTTATCAGCTATGGTTAAAGTGAGGTTATTAGTCGTTAGTTTGTGTTTTATCTTATTATTACCGTTATTTTGTTTATTTTTAGTACTACGATTTTGGTTAATATATTTTTTGATAAATTTTATTATTTTCATTTAGGCCTCTGTTCTTATTTTATCTTGTTTTTCTTGTTCTATATTATTAATTGGGTTTTCAGTTTCGACTAAATTTTTTATTACATGGTTGTTTACATTTTTAAGATTTCTTTTGTTTGATTTTTTTAGGGTAGCTATTTCGATTTCAGTGAATTTAATAGTAGATAAGTTTACGAATTTTGGGTAAAAAGTGTGGTTATTATTTAATGTGTGTAAATGTTGATCTTCTTTAGGTTAGGTTAGGTTAGGTGATTCGTATCCTCTTCTTCTGATAGTTCCTATCCGTTTCGTATGTTTGATATCATACAGAATAATTTAACTTTTTGTACTGCTGCAAGAAATAAGTTAGTTGTATTCATTCCAAACCAGGTCCTTAAATTTCTCAACCATGAGATGCTCGGTCGCCAAACTCTTCTCGTTCCACGTACTTTTCCCTGTACTATTGAGTGCAATAAGTAAAATCTCTGTTCATTTCTCATGAGATGTCCCAGATACTGAAGCTTTCTTATCTTCACCGTGTTAATAACTACCCTATCTTTCTTCATCTTTCTAAGAACTTTAACATTAGTTATATGTGATGACCGTGAAATGCTCAGTATTCCACGGTAAAGTCAAATTTTGAAAGATTCAAATTTTTTAGTTGTGGGTTCAGTCAGATTCGAAGATTCTACACCGTAGAAGAAGACTACGAATACGTAGCAGCGTAAAAGCGTAATATGATTCGTATAACTCTGTGCAATGTCTGACACGTTACAAAACTGTAGGAATCGAAAACAGCGACCACCATTACAAACGGTTCGCCGAGGAAAACCTGAAATGTATAATCACTCCTTCCGCAAAAACGTAACTTTTGATGTGGCGATTGATATAACTTCAAGGTGGAAAACCCTTACATAGGAACACACCGAAGTGTCAACCAACCGATAGAATTGTTAGCCCGCCAGTGCCTGTAGTGTCCAATGAGCTGAGGAATGAGCTCCCGCCAGAAGACACACACAGACTGCTGACAGAGCGAGAAGCATCACGCTCTGACAAACACATTTCAGATCTGATGTCGCTAAGTCAACCAGAAACATTCTGTGTGTGAACGCGCACGCGCGTGTGACTTAAGTAATAATAATATTTTATTGGGTCTACAAAAAAGGTGTACCAAGTAAAATATTTATATTACTATATTACTATATAATTATTTGAGTAAATATTTATATTTATATTATGTGTAACAATAATGAATGCAGCTGTATTTACTTACTGTTAAAATTTACTGCTTATTAAGGCCTTTTTAATAACTCTATTTGTGTATGAATTGTAGAGCTTATAACTCCAGGTTAATACTGTATATTTTTTACGGCACCTCTCTACTGTATCTATGTAAATGAAAACAGTAGATAAAAAGTCAATTGTATAAATGAAGTGTTGACAGTTAAACTTGTTACACAAACGATATCGTTAGATTGATTGTTGTTTATTGTTATGCTTTTAGCATATTGTGAGTGTGTGAAATAATGGTTTTCGATAACAACTATATTTTATAAATATTATTATTATTAAGTAATTTTTATTTTTATAAAATATTATTTATTTTATTAAGTAATATTATATTTTCTTTCCTGTTATACTTAGTTTTTACAGTCACTTGACCTTCCCTACACTACCTCCTCCGCTCCCTCAGAAATACACACCCTACACACATGTCCATATACACACCCTTAACACATGTCCATATACACGCCCTTAACACATGTTCACCATCCTACGCATTCTTTGCATTTAGTTGTTCCTAGCAGCTCCTTTGGAATAACCTAATAGATTGACAGAGCTTAAGAATAAATTGTGAAAGTTACCAAGTGTTTGTGTGTTTTTAAAAACCTTTGAAGTAATATGTTTCGACAAGTTCCCAACGAGTCTCCAGTCAATATCTCTTGGTGTTTATTCGGTTCAAACTTTGGTATTATTCAATCACCATCATCACCTTCAAGGATTAAACTAAGGATGATTTGTTAAGCTTTCAAATAGGCAAAGATTAGAGCTGATCATTCCCGCGCTTCCTCGGATGTCTCACACCTCTCCGTCCCCTCAGCTTAAATTTCCACAGTTGTTTAGAGATGCGGCAGTCATCTATTCGGCAAAGATGTTCCCACCAATTCAGCTAATACTGGGCGGTCCTTTCTAGCATACTCATAATATTTAGTTCCTGCCGTATGTCTGTGCTTTTTTTATAATCATGGAGAATATGCCCTGCCACGTGCCTGAGAAAACTCATTTCAGCCGCTCGGATGCGACTGGCCTGGCCTTTCGTTAAAGTTCTCAGACTCATAAAGAAGTGTGGAAAGTGCCATCACCTTGTAGAATTTAAAGCTGACTTAAGGGAACCTTGTTCTTTAACTTGCTGACTTACGAGTTCGGACCATACAATCTATATGCAAAGATCTTTTCATTGGAATTTGTGATAGTCAGTTCTACCGGATATCAATTTTATCTGTAGGGATAAAGATGTACCCGATTAAGTATGGTGTACCTGGCTTCACAGGCTTTCGTTTCTAGTCCAAACGGTAAGATCCGTAGTAAAGCGGAATCTGCGAATAGTTTCATAGGCTTTTAATTTTGTTTCTCGCCGTTTATGTTCCCGCGTTCAGATGATTGTTCCACACGATTAGTTATTTTCTTTATTTCTGTTATTAACGTCTGTTCTGATTTAATATATCATAAAACCTTGGTTAGATTAGAAATCAAGTAGTCTGTTTATGGAAAGAATTTATATTTCTGTACAACGCAATTGACAGTGCTATTAACTCGACACATAAATACTGAACGGAAGCGATACAAACATGTATGGGTTGATAAGGCAAGATAACGCACACACACTGAGTTACCTGGACAGAGTTTTAACTTACAGAAAAGTGATTCAAAACAAGTCGTATAATTTTACTTGAAAATTAAAATCCACAATTGTCCCAAACGAAATTACATAGGCATTACAACAACCGTTAGGAGTCCACGTCTACTATTTATTTATACAGCAGGAACTGGAGATTACATTCTATAAACTATTTTCTGACGCTGAACCGTGTTGTTATGATTAACTAGATCTCTTGACCTGATGAGACATCTCCAGTCAAAAAACCTCTTTTATCTTGTTTCAGTTCTCAAAGTCAACACCTTAAAGCCCGTGGAAAAACATTTAGAACTTCGAACAATCCTCCTCCTCCTCCTCCTCCTCCTCCTCCTCCTCCTCCTCCTCCTCCTCCTCCTCCTCCTCCTCCTCCTCCTCCTCCTCCTCCTTTAATTTCTTCTTCTTCTCTTTCTTCATTTTTTTTTTCTTCTCTTTTCTCTTATCTTTGTCAAAAAATAGGCGAACTGCTTAGTCCGACCCCAGACGAATTCTATCCGCATATCAACAACAATCAGGAATCCACGTCTGGTTGATAGGAGTTTAGCACACCCGATGTACTCTAGTTGACACTTCCACGCAACTAGCCTTGTGTAAGATCCGCTTCTTTAATTTTTTCTATCTGGTCTCTTGCGACCAACTCTTGATGATTTTTTTGATCCTGATGGAATTAGGTTTAAATAGCTAGGGAGTCTTCCGTTTCTCATGCACCACCTGCACCTTACAATTCTCGTTATTCTTCTTTTCCTTATTCGTGTCACCAGTTAAGATAGATCCTGGCCAAGCTTAAAGATGACAATAGTCAACAGTCCTTCCAATGAAAGTATACGTTTTGTAAACGGCACTGGTAGTAGAAGAACCTAATCAGTGGGTCTCCGAATGAAATTCAGAGAAGGGCCTCAAAGATGCCAGTTGAATAAATCGCCTTACTCTACACGACGCTGGTAACGCTTATAAGGCGTTTTTCGTAATCTAAAGTATCATAGGACAGAGTCAAATGGAAGAACTGGTAACGCATGGAAGAAAGTATTGTAATCCCGACAGAAAAGTGCCTCGTCCTCCCGCTCTGGGGGTTATGCGGTTGGACCCATGTAAAATTTTACATACTCTTATGCTTCACACGATGCCTCGGACTAGTACTGGCATTAAAGGTATACGACCTGTCGCGAATAAGGACAAGAACAAGAATAATGGAATATGAAGAAGACAAAGATATTCTTAATAAAAGAAACAACTTCCAAAGAATATGTGGGACATTACGGAGAACACTCAAAGGAAAGACCTCGAAAGAAACACAAATAAAATTCTATAAGGTGATAGCATTCCCCATGCTATTATACGGGTCCGAATCATGGGCACCAAGAAAGAAAGATTATAGGGAGATGGAAACGTCTGAAATGAACTATCTTAGATCTGTGGAAGGTTGTGTAACATTGGATCACATAAAGAACGAAGATATAAGACAGGAATTAAAAGTACAACCAGTAACGGAACTAGCGAAAAACTATAAAAAATTATGGAAAGAGCATGTTATGTGCATGTCTCCAGAAAGAATTCCAAGAAAATCCTGAATTATAAGCCAACCGGAAGAAGAAATGTTGGCAGACCGAGACGGAGATGGTGAAGCCGGAACAGGCAACCTGCCTAACCCTGGACAGATAGATGATGATGATGATGACTCTACAGGACTCTGATAACGCTTATGAGGCGTTTTTCGTAATCTAAAGTATCATAGGACAGAGTCAAATGGAAGAACTGGTAAAACTTTAACATAATGAGATAATCATGATATGATCATCGTTAAGTAAATCATTGAATATGACGTAACATACAAACAAAACAACAATAAGGAATTGATCTATCGGTGAAGTGTATATATTCAAACTGACACTGTAAAACGTGCAAAGCCTTACAAGAAAACTGTAAGGCTCACTAGAGCTGGTGGCTAAAATATCAAACGTCATTACACTCATTCATCACACATTAATGCCTGTCTTCAAAGAACATTTTGACAACCAATACAACTGATTATATATTTAACTTTTTCCTAACAAGATACGTCGAGGTACAAAATTAAAGTTCTACAAAGTTATGACAGCCCCTGTACTGTCCTATGGTACGGGTGTGAATTATGGACAAGAACCAAGAAACTAGACAGTAAAATACAGGCCTCGGAAATGGCGTTGTTAGGAAGAGTTAAAAGGTGTTCTAAACTTGATCGCGTAAGGAATGATGCAGTAAGAGAAGAGTTACAGATTTTTAACTTAAATGTTTACAAACAACGGTGGAAAGAACGCTTGGAAAGAACCACATATTCCAGACTCGCCATAACAACTCTGGAAGTACAAACCTATAGGACACAAGTTGTGTGGATAGACCCAGGAAAAGATGGCTGGAGGATCTTTGAAGGCCGAATTGGCAGCACCTTTCCTGTGCCGTGTTGTGAAAATTATGATGAACTTTTTCTTAGCTAACAAGAGTATTATTAACATGTAATATTTAATTGGATGTAATTAATTCGTACCCTGAAGATGGTTGAAGGGCTACATTTTAGCAACCAAAATGTTGCTTTAGTTGAATAAACTTCACAACGATTGTTGGAGTCTCAAACGCTTTGATACATTTAGTATCTGACAAATAGTGTTTGATGGACGCTTTAAAAACTTGTTCTTTACTCAGTTTTTCCAATCACATTGATCGTTAAGTAATTTACTCGGGTAGTACACACGCATCATGTGTGCTCAAAAAACACTACTATTGATTGTAATATGATAATGATTAATATAGGTGTGTTTTTGAAATAAATAATTAATTTGTTTTTCACCTTTATTGTACAGCGACTGGCTATGCATTAGCAAAAGTAATACGGTTTTTTAAACTATTTTTATTAGATTTTTATTTTTCTAATATTTTTTGTTTCCTTTAGTTTGTAGCTCTACAAAACTGCACCTGTCCCTAAGCGAATTGTGTAATACAAAGGTTTTAAAAAAATATACAAACACACCACCCTTACTTTTTTTGTTTAGTTGTTCCTTGATTTCTTTGAGAATAGCTTAATAAGCTGAAACAGCTGTCAGAGGTAAATAGTAAACTGTAAACTTACCAAGTGTTTTTATATTTAAAAAAAAAAAATTGTATTAAACAAATCGCTTAAGGAGAGGTGCAGTTTTGTAGAGCGACAAACTGAAGGAAACAAAAAATATTATAAAAACAAATTCCTAACGAAATCGTTTAAGAAAATGTATTACTTATGCTAATGCATGGCCAGGCGCTGTACAACAAAGATGAAAAACAAATTAATTATTTATTTCAAAAATACACCTATATTATTCATAACCATTTTTCGACCAATAGTAGTGTTCTTTGTGCACACATAATGCGGCCGTGTTGTGACTATCCCGTATACAAACATTATTATAATATTAAGAAATACCGTTTAGCGTAAAGAACTAGCATTACGTGTCGCGTTGTTTGACAGAAAATCGTTAAAATCAAACTTCGTGGCAAAAAAAAAATTGGTAGCATACGACGACTTTGTCTAAAATTAGTAACAACTACGTCAAACATATGATGTAAATCAACAGCTGACTACCAAGCAGCAGGCAGTCTGTCAGCTGTTGCTGAGTAAACACGGAGTCTGTTTACCCAAACCGAATGTAGAGTTTTGGCAACAGTGACGCATCGAAACGTACATTTTCTAATATTACTTGCAGTAAAATATTACTTTACTGCAAACCATTCATAAAACATATTAGCGGTGTTTAAATTATATTACCCTACTTACATTCTTTTGGTCTGTTATCACCTTTTTTTTTATTTATATATTGACGAAACTGGCAGATGTGTCTTCCGGAACATTTTGTGATTGGTCACTCTACAATAGACACTTTGTTGTTTGCGGATGATCAAGCTATTCTGTCGGACTCTGAAACAGATTGCAGATGGGTATAGATTTGTTAAATCGAATCTGAAAAGACTCTGGATTACAAATGTCTACACTTAAAACCAAGGTGATGGCTTTTCGGGGAACTGATCCCGTACGGGCAAAAATTGTTACATTACAAAAACTGTCCTGGAACAAGTTATCAATTTTGAATACCTGAGCTACAATGTGTCTTGTAATGCATGGAATGACGTTGTGAATATGTTGCATAAGTTCAACCTTATGTGCGGGACCATTAGGCGAACCCTTAAGTCAGCAAGTAAAAGAACACGCCTAAAATTCTACATGGTGATGGCTCTCCTTAATGGGTCTGAGAATTGGACTTTAACGAAAGGCCAGGCCAGTCGGATCCAAGCGGGTGAAATGAGATTCAGGAATTTATGCAAGAAATTATTTGAATCTGTTTGAATTTGCGGTTGTTATCGTTTTCCAAAATAAATCTACGCACAGACACACAGACTTTTCGAAAAATTACTTTTCTTCATGTTTTGAGGGTAGTACAATCAGAATTAGGACTTATCTCGAACACGATTTTTTCGCCATCACCATACTTCCATTTCCTTATGGAACATGGAAGTAAAAATAGAATAACTGAACTGTAAAATAGTATACGAAAACATTAAGCAGTTAAAGGTGTCATCATCGTTTTAACGGAAAACGTATTCGTTTTTTTTATGCGGCAAAGTTCACGTACAATACTCAAATGTGGCGCGCAGGCTGGTGGTTGGTTGTACGCTGATTGCAACTGCAAGACTAAATGGCAGAACTTACTACATAAACGTATGGGAAAACGTCCGTTACTCTTCATAATGCCCCCGTACTTACGAAAAGAATTTTTGGCCCTATTTTCCTGCTGTTTGGGATCAGCTGTGTTCATGTGCTTTTCTGTTCATTCTTCACTTTAACAGTACAGTGTGTATGTGTGTGTGTTGTGTAATATGTACAAATAGTATGTATGATTTAAGTTATGTCTGTTTGTTTAGGTTGAAGTCTATGAACGTTTTCTTGTATTGTGTTTTCCACTGTACCATACGGTGATCAGTTAGACCGTCGTAACAATATTTTCTCCATTTTCTCCCTCCATTAGCTGTTCAAGTTTTCGGCGCTTTTTAATACAGTAAGTTACACTATAACTTCTAAGTGGACTGTCAATTATTTGTATTATTTTACTCTCTCAGAAACCTTGACTAATCGCTTGTCCCCTTAAGTATTACCCCAATTGTATGTTTTTTTTTTTTACTGGAATACATTGAGTCAGTTTGTCAGTTTAAATTGTTTGAAGTTATAGATGTCTTGTAGCAATAGTGTAATAGTGCAGCTAAAGCACTGGATTAATTTCATGAGTTTATGTATGTGGCTTTGTCAAAGTGCAACCTTGGAAGTTATAAAGATTTGTTGATAATCTTTTTAATCTAGTACCTCCTGCACTTTGAGACATGTATAACTCTGTTTTGTAAATGTATGTGTTTTTGTGTTCTTGTGTATTTCTAGTTGTTCAAGAGTGTCTAGTTGTCGACACTACACAAACACAATCTTCTAAATATGTGATATATGTGAGCTCGGTGGTTGGAAAGCTCCAGTAGGAGAAGCGTTGTAAGCGCATCCTTAGTTGTGTCATGAAATCAGTTACGTTAATTGAAGGTCAACGTCACCCGTTGTTTGAGGTTAAAAGAAGAAATAATTTCGTATAATTATGATTATGATAGATAGTTATAGAGACTCCAAAATAAAGATCAAAATATGGAAAAAAGTGTCAGCGGGGTTTACAGTATCGAAAGGTCTAAGGCAAGGGTATTGTTCCCGACATTTTGTATAAATTTGTCGGGATTTTTGTATGTTTTGTATAAATTTTGTATATTCCCGAACGTCTCCCCGACATTGTTCAAAATACAGTATATATAGACACAGTATTGCGACAGTGGAAAAGAAAGTGCAGAGGTATGGGAATTCCAATAGATGGAACCCATATTTTCACATTAAAATTCGCGGATGACCAGGTCTTAGTAGCACAAGACAAAGAGGACTTGGAGTGTATGACTCGGAAGATCAAAGACGAATACGAGAGCTGGGGACTGTCAATAAATCTAGAAAAGATCAAGTATTTATGCGCGCGCGCGCGCGTGTGTGTGGCAAATACGTGACGGCCACGTGGCCGTTTAATGAAGTTAACAAGTTGATGCGTGGGGAAGAGGCTTTTCTGAGAGGACACACACACTTTCACCGACCGACCAAGTGGTGGATACATCTGCCTTAAATAAACTGAATTTAATTGATTGCGTGTTGCTGGAAGTTATTTCTGGCCTTGTTCTCCTGCTGCGTCCCGACCCGATTCTGCGAAATCAACAAACGGGAAATCCAATTCCCCATCATTGTTTCAGTATTATTTCTTTGGAACGAAACGACCAACGTCTCTCTGCCCAGTAAAATTCTAAATAAATATTCGTGTGAAAAGTCGACTGTAGTTACATTGTACGAACTTAACAATACAGTCTACCTCTTTTTTCGTTAAAACGATTTTTAGTAGAATCTTCTTCTTCTTCTTCTCCTCCTCCTCCTCCTCCTCCTCCTCCTCCTCCTCCTCCTCCTCCTCCTCCTCCTCCTCCTCTCCTCCTCCTCCTCCTCCTCCTCCTCCTCCTCCTCCTCCTCCTTTCCGAGTTTTATCAACCGGATAACATCAATTCACAAACAATGTGCACTTTTCAATAAGATTATTTTCCGGGTACTCTTTTTGTAGATCCAAACGTTTCGACTGGAGCTGCGGCAGTTATCGTCAGTGGTCTTCTGTTCTGGTTCTCTGACGACTAAATGACGACGCGTCTGCCAGAGCTGTAGGAATGCGCGTCCGAGATGTTCCTATCGTTTTCTCTATGGTTTCCTAGTTTCGAGCTTCCGGAAGGAGCTCCTGCCTAGTGGTCCGGTCCAGTCTGAATCTTTTAATTAATTTAGGGGTCGTTGCAACTCGTACTAGGTCGTTCTAGTACAGTATTGCCCGAGGTCGTTTCCAACAAGAATCACCTGGAAGTGGACGGTACTTGCCAAGTCCGGCTATGAGGTGGTTTGTCTGGTTCATTGCGTGTATAATTTACGTCCAAGTGGCCGCATAAATGACGACGCGACTTGTAGCTTGCAGCTAATTGCGGGACGGGGCTCAAGGCCCCTTCATGGTAGCAGCGCCCGGAGTGACTCCTCCGACAACTACAATTATCGAAACTCTCTCAAGGGCTAAGGTATTCAAGGTCTTGGGTTGGGATGGTGTGCTCCTTTTCGCTTGGGTAGGGGAGAGGATCTCAGAAAGTGAGGTGCTCAGCCTAGCCAAATTCTGGGTTGTCTTGTGTCCTGAAGTCAGCGGTGACGTGTCCGAGTCACAGCGAAGAAACCTCCCGGTACATTTGAGGACCGGTTAGCAGTGCTGCCTCCGACGCGCCACACTGTCCGCTCAACGATGGTCTGCACAGGCCTGTTGCGTACCCGGGGCGGGCGCCTGATGAAAGAAGGCTCTAACGACTCTACCCCAAACCGCCCGAGTGCGTGCTAATATGTCAATGTCCAATCCCGTTGCTCGCCTGTGTTATCAACGGAGTTTGACGTTATATCCGTGGTAGCGATCCGAGAACTTCTGGGTGCCGAATATCAGCCCCAACCACTCTTCCTTCCTGCTGAGCGTGTAATTGTGTTTATATATCTCCATCGCTTCCCCGCTACACCTTCAAAGGACAGTGCAACGTAGAGGATAGGATCTTCGTTTTCTCAAACTTCACTACATGGTCGTCGTTGGCCAGAAGGTGCTCAGCAAGCCCCGACTTCTCCGACTGCCCATGTTGACTGGCCTTCTTATGCACTGTGCACTTTATATTGTTATTAAGCTTATGTAAGTTTTAGTGGATGGTTAGTGAGGATCGGTCAATAATATAAATTTTAGCTATTTTGCGTCGACGTTTCGACAATATTTATTGTCATCTTCAGGACCCGTGTATGAAATACAATAGAAATATCAAACATAACGAAACAATTAAATATTTGGGTGAACGTGTTGGTGTATGTGAGTGTGTGCGTGCGTATGTATGTATCATTTTATATGTGAAGACTTATGATAGTTTGTTTACATCTTCAAATTATCTTTAAGAAAACGAGCAAATTATAGTATGAGAGAACTTAATTTATACAGTATTACAATTTAAATTACTAAATGTAATGATATTTTAATTATTTAAACAAACAGTAATCAACAATTGGATATTAGATTGGTACAAAAACTGTTTATACCTACAGCAGTCAACATATAGCAAAGTAATAAAAGTTATTTTTACCATGTTTCACTCCCTACTGGTGTTAACAAACAATAATAATTTAGAAGCATACACTTTACACAATAACTGTAGAACATTACGACTTAAATCAGATAGTTGACAAAGGTTACAAACGTTTCTGATAAATTTTACTAACAGGTAAACTTGGATAATAATTGTAATCATATTATAAAATAAAGTCAAGAGTACTATAGAGTAATGTAATTTATGTATGTGTCCACAATCACACCTTCTCTCTCACCCATTCTCTCCCTACCAGTCCTTCTCATAGCCAGTCCTTTTAAAAATTACGTAGTAAACATCCCCTAACCTGTTTTAGTTATAGGTAATATATTACTTTGCTATATGTTGACTGCTGTAGGTATAAACAGTTTTTGTACCAATCTAATATACAATTGTTTGATTACTGTTTGTTTAATTAATTAAAATATCATTACATTTAGTAATTGAAATTGTAATACTGCATAAATTAAGTTCTCTCATACTATAATTTGCTCGTTTTCTTAAAGATAATTTGAAGATGTAAACAAACTATCATAAGTCTTCACATATAAAATGATACATACATACGCACGCACACACTCACATACACCAACACGTTCACCCAAATATTTAATTGTTTCGTTATGTTTGATATTTCTATTGTATTTCATACACAGGTCCTGAAGATGACAATAAATATTGTCGAAACGTCGACGCAAAATAGCTAAAATTTGTATTATTGACCGATCTTCACTAACCATCCACTAAAACATTCATTGATTGACGGTCACTACAAAAAATTTAAGGAGTTATTATGTAAGTTAATGTGCAGTATAGAGTACTCTGTAGTGTACAATGGTTTTTGTCTTCATCTCACCGGCATCCAGTAGCGTGGGCGTCCATGTAACTGCTGTTGCCGGCGGCAACAGTACAGGAAACGAAAGAAAATAACATTAATTATATCGCAGAATAAATACTTTCGTTATTGAATAATTTGAAATACGAACGAATTGGTAGGGATACTTAAAGACAAGCATAGCATTGCTTTCGAACTGCGGTGCACTTGCACCGTCTTGTGTTGCCGACTCAGACGTCGGCAATGCTTTACTGCGTACGGTCATTGACCTCGTAGTAGTTGTCACTGTACACAGTGCGGAGAGGGCAACACATTCGTCCACCCAATGTGTTGCCGCTGTATAAACCGGCAAAACGCTTAATTAGCAGCTATGTTCGTTTCGGAACCAACGTTCAGCAGTTACTACCTACCTATTTGTGTTTTGTTCGTTTAGTTATGCGTTTCTCTGTTTGTCTTTAGTATTTTTAATTTCATTATTCCTGATGTATTCTGTGTAACTTTGATGGGAGTCAGATTCCGTTGATCCAATACTCTCTTCGTCTGCCAGCGAATGATAGAAAATACTATACAAAATATTTTTGCTCTAAAAATAATATTTTGCCCTGAAAAGAACACTTGGTACAAGAAAAAATTTGAATTAATTTTTAGGTTAAGTTATAGACCTATCACAACCGGCAACAACTGTTATGTACCCACGCCACACCACTGCGCATGTAATGTACGCATGAGTGTAAAACACGTACATTTGGGAACGTTGCAACAAAACTACAACTGTTTTATTTGAGACTAAATAACTTGAGACTACTAATTTTTACAACCGGTCTCCATTAGAATCGTGTAAGTTTCCCACTGGTCAGTATCCCGGAATTCACTCCTAGGTTACCAGCCCATAGGCTGGTTGGCAGCAGCTTGCCATTCTTCACGCTTCTCTGATTTCTTTTCAACTCACAATACGATGTGCAGTTCATATCTACCATAAGCTGTTTCATGTAGTCTAAACGGGGTCGTCCTCTGTGACTCTTCACTTCAATTGTTCCTTCTATTATTCTCTTAACCAACCCATTGTGTTGTAGTATATGACCTATAAACTTAGCTCTTCTCCTCCTGAGCACTTCTAAAGACTTCCTCATTCGTTATCTTCTCCCTCCAGCTTATCTTGAATATTCTTCTGTAGCACCACGCCTCATATGCTTCGAGTCTTTTCTTGTCACTTTCTCCAAATGTCCAAGATTCACTCCCATATAGGGTAACACTCCTCCCCGGGATACAGAGGGGTCAACGTTTGTATATCAAGCGGCTAACGAAACAGGGACCGAATATCTCCCGGGATATGGTGATCCCCTCTATCAAGTGCCAATGGCCTCCTTGGAGGGCATGAGCGGATAGAGGACAGGGCACCCTATTTTCCTAGAGGTCAGAAATCACTTCTAAAGGCGGAGGAACGGGTATACGTCAACGGCATTGGATGCACAAGGCAAGGGGGGGGAAACCACTGCATTAAAGATCTGTTTAAGATATCCCTAGTATCAGCAGCTCTATGATGCATGCTTCTCTTGTACAATATTCCGGAGGATCCCGGAATTAATGGTAACATATCTTGCATATCTGTGAATGTGACACAGATACTCGTGTGTGTGCGAAAAAAACCGGGGCAATTCTGTGAAGCAATCTCAAACAACGTACGAGTGTAACGGGCAAGTAGCGTGATGGGGGAATATAGGGGTGACACTGCCCCGGTGGAACGGCGTCATGGAAGAGTTAACACAAAGAGACACGTCTGTCAGCTATTACCGCTACGTCTATTGTTGTGTGTGTGTGTGTGTGTGTTTGCAAGTCGCAGAACAGCGTAGTAGTAGTAGTAAAGAGACTTTGTCACATTTAATTAGCGTCTCTATGCTGGAATCTAAGCTGCTTCGCTTTACAGGGAGAGCAGCACAGAGGCTGTTAGGTACAGCGTTTGTGTCGAACTAGATTACAAGCCGACACGCGCGTTTCGGCACAGTAACCCCCGGCCGACGGAGTAATAATTAGTTAGATATAAGACGACCTGGCTGTAGAATGACGTCAACCGTTGTTTCTCTATATTAAATTTTCAATATAGCACGTGTACAAATTTTTTTTCACGCTTCTCTATAGGCTGTAGAATCTCGTTAGAAAATAATAATTTATATTACGAGGGTCATTCAATAAGTAAACACACAAACAGTTGCAGAAAAGGAATTAATTGTAGCAGCTGATTGAAACTTTCAGGAGTGTTACCTGGCAACGTCGTTGTGAGTTTTGATCAGCTGCTCAAATATATATTGCATAAACATAACCAATACAGTTTTATTTACGATGGCGTGTCCTCTTGAGGACAGTACTTTCGAAGAACGGCGTTCTGTTATAAGATTTTTGGATTTGGAACCACTATAACCACTAACTTGGATTCACTATTTTGAACCTGAGTCAAAGCGACAAAGCATGGAGTGGAAGCACCCCAGTTCACCCGCCAAAAAGAAATTCAAAACCCACCCATCGGCTGGTAAAATGATGTTAACCATCTTTTGGAGCTCCGAAGGCCATATTTTCTGTGATTACCTACAATACAAGCGTACCATCAATAGTCAGTACTATTCTGACATGATTGTGAACAAAGTTAAGCCTGCATTGAAGAAGAAATGTCCGGGATGGCAGAGGAAAGGTGTGATTCTTCTTCACGATAATGCCCGCCCACACACGGCAAAACTGACGCTCAAAACAATAAAAAAAGTAGGTTGGGAGATCCTGCCTCATCCCCCTTATAGCCCTGACAGACGTTTTCTTGTTTGGCCCACTCAAGGAGACTTTGTGTGGTGTCAAGTTCAACAGCAATGAAGAAGTGAAGGAAAAAGTCCAAAACTGGCTTCGACATCAAGGTAAAGAATTCTTTGCTGAGGGAATAAAAAAGCTTGTAAAGAAATGGGACAAGCGCATAGATGTTGCTGGAGATTACGTTGAAAAGTGAAAAAAAAATTGTATTGATTGAATAAAAAGTTTTTGCTCCACAGCTGTTTGTTTGTTTACTTATTGAATGACCCTTGTATTAAGTTTTAAAGGAAAATAATCATATCAATAACAGGGGCGGATCCAGCAAGTCACTTTGGATGTGGAAACGTTGACTTTAGGAGAACGTGGACTATGGAAAGTTGGATCATTATTTAAACGCTTAAAATATAAATTATAGGAATGAGTGAAAATCACAAATACAGTTTGTTATCAATGCAATACGTTTATTCACGTATAAATATAAAATCGTATCTGTGTTTGTCAGTTCATTGTCCTTTTAATAATATTCACTTACAGTTTAAAATACAAACTACTATGGTACACACATTACTGTTTTTCTATAACTATTTCTATGGTATGTATCAAACAAAATTCACATGCTGGTAAGGTACAGTTAAAATTAAAATAATTATAGAGTAAAACTATAAACCTACATAAAGTGATATAAATTTTTTTATTATATTATAAAACTACAAAACAAATTTCCTCTGAAGTGACCATTTGTGAGGGGAAATTTCCCTCTTTCTCCCAACGTGGATCCGCGCCTGTCAGTAATGATATACAGTATAACTGTTTCCGCAGCTTATATGTTGTGTTGTGACGGGCAACATATCCTTTCAACTGGTTTCATATTTATTCAATGGGATTCAGAATACTGTGATAAGGAGGAAATTTTAAAACGGCGTGCCCCGATTTTTCGTCAATATCATTTACTAAAAACATTTTAAATTTATGTTCATTTTGCTAGCAGCGATAAAGTTCTACTGTGTGTTCATAAAGATGATTAAACGTAATCAAAACCACTTGTCGCAGTAATGACAACTCTCACATGACTGTACAGACATTCTGCACATGCGCGTAACAGATTACTGTGTGAAGAACGTCAACGCCCCTGACCAAGAGCGTTTCAGATGAGCCACGTGGGTTTGTTTACATCAGGATCAAGCTAAGAGCGGAAACAGTATACTGCACCAGCGCCAAAGATTTTGTTGACTTTAAACGCCATACGACTCAATCTATGCAGTATCGTTATTCAGAATCCTCCTAGATAATAAACAACAACTACAATTGAACAAATGTTAAAAAATACCTGCCCCCCTGCCCACAACGTGCAATTCAGATATGAAATTTCCAGAGAATTTGAGATGCAAATTTCGCTGTATATTTACTTTAAGTTTTTAAAACCAGAAATGTGTTGACGTAATTTACTTTAATAAATTATATGTACTGTTTGTTAATAATAGAGGAGGCGCACTCTCCACTACGTTGTTTAACCTAGTTCTGGAGTCAGCCATGTCAAAACTAGATGTCTCTGGATATGTCGGCACATAAGTATGCGCTTATGCTATTGACACGTTGTTGTCTGCTGACGGCCTGTCGAATTCGTAAAGCGGCTTGCAGACGGCTGTACACTCACTCAGTCGAATCTGCAATGTTTTCGGGACATTGAAGACAAAGGTGATAACTTCCCATCAGCCGATCACAGACAAGCAAAAATTCTTCTTGTAGATGGTACTGTCCTGGAGCGGGTCAGCGATTTTGAATATCTGAGCTGTAACGTGTCTTACATTACAAACGATGACGAGGTGAGTAAGCTACATAGTTTAACCATACGAGCGGGACCGTCAGGAGCGCTCTAAAACTAACGAATAAACAAACACGCTTAAAGTTCTACAAGGCTCGCCTCACACTTCTCAATTTACTTGACAAATGTAATTTAACGAAATCCAACGTCAGCCGTAATGCTTGAGACGAGTGCCGCACACCCAAAGGCGGATGGAGAGGTGTGGGGGTCCGAAGAAGCGTTGGAGTGACCAGCTCCAGTCTGTCTGCTTGGGACCGGAACAAACCGTTTTTGGTTTGATCCTTGTTAAAGGTAATGATGGTTAGGGTCGTATTTACGAGAGGGGACGAACGGAACCAAACAACGCTCACCCCAGATGATCAGAAAGTTGACGAATTTTGTTAATCTCTTAATTTTTAGGCTGTTTTATTATTATTTTTCAGCTCTGTACACTAATATAGTAGTAACTATTTTCAAAATATAATTTTTAATGTATTATTAAACAGGTTTTATATTTTCTGCATCAGGATCAACCTGACCAAAAGGTCGCTACAACACCCCATCAACAACTTTTCCTATGCCCATGGCCCATAGATCTCTGAAATACTTTATCAGGGGCGTATTTAAGGGGGGACGAATAGGACCGGACCCCCTCCCCAGAGAGTCGAAACAGTTGATAATTTTTGTTAATCTCTTAATATGTAAGTTATTTTTGTTAATTTTATGTATGATAATGTACGATATGTACTATGTACGATAATATAGTAGTAGCTTTTTTGAAAATACTAACAGGCTTATTACACAGCATTGCGTACACGATTTAAATACGAAATACATGAAAATAATTCAGTCAATAACTATCTTGTAAACAATATATCAATAAGGCGTATTTTTACTGTGTTATTACCATTTACTTTAATGGGACTGGCTTCAGCCACTTTACATATAATAACGTTGATTAGTTGTTTTCTTTTTGTATGAAGCCGGCTCGACCCTGAACCGGGAAGGCCAAATTCCAGTTACGCCAGTGACGATGGTGACAGATTAACGTGTAGGCCTACAAATTTACAAATGTATAAAATTACATATACACTTAGAATTTTATGAATAATTTCTTTTCAAATCAAATACTATCTAATTATGTTTAGCATGAGTTTTTGAAATATATGTATAACATTTTTAGTAGATTCATATATGTGTCATAAAGCGTTAATTTATATATCAAATAGACATAGGAAGATAGAAAGAGAGAAAGTGTGTGTATGAGAGAGAGAGAGAGAGAGAGAGAGAGAGAGAGAGAGAGAGAGAGAGAGAGAGAGAGATATGGAAACTCTGCACAGTTGCACGTACAAACAGGTGGTAGATGACAAACAGCTGTGCTGTGCTGTGAATATGCTCCACTGACATTAATATTCAGTCGGCAGCGCTGTTTATTATCCTCGCAGAGTTGAGTGTGGAATTCATATTTCACCCGCCGCCGCCGTGGTGTTGACACTCACTCTGCACTGATTGTTATTAAGTCGTGAAGGGTTGGAACTCGTCCTCTATTTGATACTCCGTTCGTCACGTGACTGACGTTTCGGGGGGCTATACTGCGTGCACGACACGAGACGACATTTTCCCCACGCGCACCGTGGTGTTGTAGTAGGAACGCTAGTACTACCGCCATCGTCGCCGTCTCGATTCTGTCAACACCGGCACGAATATTGTGATACCTCGTTGTATAATTAAGTAATCGGTACGCGTCGTGGGTTCGGTATGGGAACAAACATGCCAGATTTCGTGTAATACCCTGTTTTCCCTCGCGAGTTTACACGGCGCACGTAATTACGTTTACGTCTCTCGAAGCAAGCAGTTTCTCGGAATAATATCGCCATTTTGCGTAGGAAATAGAGTTACGGCTAAGGAACCAACAAATCGCGTTTGAGGTAATCTAAATTCATAATATATTGTAGCCTATAGTTAAAAAAATAAGTATGCTCCGTATTAAAATATGAAACGGGTATAGAAACTGAAAATAATAATAATAAAATATTATTACTGGTTAATAATTCATAGCCAGTAGAACAGGCTTAAGAATTTCTGGAGAAAAAAACAATTTCTCACAAACATTAAAAAAGCGCCAAAATTCCTGGTAACAGATATTGGTCGAATAAAGAGGGTTCGAAAATTTAAGTATCTAGGAGAGATAATTAAAGAGAATGGCTTGGAAAAATCTGCTATAGAAGAAAGGATTCATAAGATGGAAAGAGCATATGGTATAACTAAAGACATTTACAATAAAAAATTCATACCTAAAAATGCGAAAATAAGGCATTACAGTACAGTAGTGAAGCTAGAATGCCCATATGCAAGTGAATGTCTAGCATTGAATTATAAGTTAGACAAACTAGAAATATTGGAAAGACGAATTATTAGGAAAATATTAAGCCCACAAAAACTTCAGAAGGTTGGAAATTAAGAAGTAATGATGAAATATATCAAATTATAGAAAAAAAAACAGAAACAATGAGGAAAAGAACACTATTATTTTTTGGACATTTATATAGAATGGACAACAATAGGTTGACAAATCAAATCTTCAAATATCTGTGGGGAAGAAGTCAATATCAAGTTGGATTAAAGAAGTCCAAAAGGATTTAGAAAAAAATAATGTACACGCAAAAGAAGCAATTGAAAGACAAGTTTTTCGGGCAAAAGTGTTAAAAATGGAAAGAGTCCAGGGTAGGAGAGAAAAAAACGCAGGTTCAAACTGGACTAAAGACAGGAAGAAGAGACACAGTGAAAAGATGAAAGAATATTAGAGAAAAAGAAAAGAACAAAGAGTAAAGAATTGAAATTGGCATGTGGTCCTTAGATGGCTGATACAAAAAAAATAATAATAATATTAATTTTTACGAGGGTAGGTGGAAAACTTTTCTGTACAAATGTACGGAAAGGTCCATACTTCCGGGGTCTTTGAGTTTGAATAATTTAGCCGACCCACTAAAAAAACGACCTCCCTTTCCTGTTCTGGGATGCTAGGCAACCCTGGAACTGTTTGACACACAACTTCGCGCTAGGCCTATAGTTCTTCACCCCTAGGGGCTGATATCTGACTAGTTAGAATATTCTTCTATATTGTATTGCCCAAATCTACCTTCTGTGGCAGAAGAATCACTTCTGGGAACCGAGCCACACAGTTCTACGTCACCTCCCCTTTAAGCGTCGCTTCACTGTATGTTATCCGGGGAGATCTCCTGTCTGATATTATTTTGCAACGTTTTCCTATTTTGCTTCCATCTGTCGCAGACTAAGAAAGTATGGCTGGCATCTTCCGCAGCTCTCGGGCAGTACAGGCACTCTGGTGACTAGGCCTTTCCAGCTTTCTTCAGGTAAGATCGAAAATACCCGTTTCCAGTCAGAAACTGGGTGAGGTAATAGTCGATATCGCCATGCTTCCTCTCCGCCCACGGCTGCACCTGTTTGGTGAGCTTCGTCTTTCAGCGACCTCGCTCTTCTTGCTCCCAAGCTCTCTGCCAGCTCTCCAGCATGTAACTTCGTGCCTCTCGCTGTGCAGCTTCAACATCTATCTTCTTCTTTCTCTGGAAGACGATCTTACGTTCCTTGGCGAGGAGGTCAATCGGGATCACTCGGTCAATCGGCCCAATAATAATAAAAAAATAAATAATAATAATAATAATAATCATCATCATCTTCGTCGTCGTCGTCTTCATCATCGGTTGCGTCGTTGTCGTCGTCACCATGAGTATTACACAGTATTCTGGTAGTACAAGACGGCTCAGACACAACCATAGGTTACCGGACCCTCGCAAATTCCGCGACCTGGAGGATCAAGAATTTGATTTCGTGGGTATCTTCTCCTACGCACTGTCGCTCCCTCTACAGTTACGAACTTGGCTTGTACTTGGTATCTTATCAGAGTGCTCATCTTATAGCTTTCGGGAAACTAATCACTTTCCATAGAAGACATTACGAGGCAGTGCGTATTTAATGGCGGCTCAAAACTCCGTTTAAGCTTTACTAGTTTCTTCTCAGCTCCATGTTCATTCATCTAACAAACTTCCTGTTTCTTAGCGGACATTGCCATTGCTTTCCTATATTTTTAAATATGTTTATTTCAATTACTAAAGTTTATAATGCTTATTATATTTACAACATTTCCTGCTCACTTCATACTGTGAGCAATAACAAGTTAAGGCTTATTAATGTTCTTGTCATATATTTAATTCAATAAAAATAATGTTTAATAGCTCCGATTAGCCCTTATCCTAGGAATTTGGTCACATATTTATTGTGGAGTCACTGAAACCTTATATAGACTGCAATTTGTGTTTAAAAAATATAGGAACGCCTTATTTTCTCTGGTGTTCATTTAAAATCCATAATACATTCAGTATCGCGAACCACGCTACACTACACTAATTAGTTTCCTGACAGCTGATTGAATGCCAGCCGATAGATCGAATCTACGAATTTTTTGGATTCTGACATTTTTTTATGGGGCTGAGAATTGGACTCTAACGAAAGGCCAGACCAGTCGCATCCAAGCGACTGAAATGAGATTTCTCAGGCATGTGGGAGGGTATACTCTCCACGATCATAGAAGAAACTCAGACATACGACACAACCTGAATATTATGAGTATACTCGACAGCATCGCCCAGTGTCGGCTGAATTGGTGGGGACATTTTTGCCGAATGGACGACTGCCGCATTCCCAAACAACTATGGAACTACAAGCCGAAGGGACGCAACCGTGTGGGACGTCCGAGAAAGCGCTGGAGTGACCAGCTCTAATCTTTGCCTGTTTGAGACCGGAACAAACCATCCTTGGTTTAATCCTTGAAGATGATGATGATGATGATGATAATGACCATTGAAAGTAAAGTTTTAAAATCGTATAAACTGAAACGTACTTGCAGAAGAGGCTTGTTATTTTTTGTTTTGTTTATGTTATTGTTTTCGTTCATCCCATTTGCATTATGTAAGAAATAAAGTAACTAGATGTAAGAGGAGAGAAAGGTAAAAAAGAAGAAGCAGATGGAGAAGGAGAGGGAGGAGAAAAAGTGAAGTAGATGCTGATGGCTGTGAAAATGAAAAATACGGTGGAAAAGATAGAAGGAGGGGGAGGAGGGTGCGGAGAAGGAGAAAGAAGACAAGAAGATGATGATGATGACGAAGAAGAAGGTCAAGAAGATGGTGAGGAATAATAGGAGGAGTTTCAGAATGAAGGAGGAGGGGATAGAGAAGGAAAATATTATAATGATGATTTGGATGCGCCGCTGTTGCTGCTGCTGCTGGTGATGATGATGATAAAAAAGTATCTTTTTAGATCAGAAAAAGATCTTTGAAAACCAAGAAGAAAAACTAGATGATATTCCGATGTATCGCATATTCCACACACCCTGAATATACCGATGGGAGAATCTGGGAATGGGAAAAATAAAACTAATCATAAAAAATTAATCATAGTTGCACATTAGGTCGTAATAAGATTTTTCTATTTTAATCGCTGAATAATTAGTAAAACAATGAATCACAAAGCGCGTCAAACTGTTGGTAAACTTATCGTCACGAACTGGTCATAAAAACTTTGTGATGACGTCACTGTATTGTTCGATTTCTTTATTGGTTGTGAAACGTGCACCAATACAGTGGGAATTCAGTTAATAATCTTATTCTTAGTAATGCGTACCAATGCATGACGCTATCACTAATTATGGAAAACGTTTGTTTAAATTTCGTATTTTATTAATTATATTAAAATTACTTGTTTACTCTGGCAGCTTGCGTAACCTATAAGGTATAATGATCAAGGCTAAGGTATAAGACCTTATAAGGTATAAGGTATAAAGCTTTTAAGGTACCTATGCCTTGATTTCAGAAGGGAATAGTGGCAAGCTTAAATAAGATCTTCTTAAAAATATTTCTAAAAAATTTCTAAAATATATTTGAAAGGAAAAATTATATCCCCGTAAATTATATTGAATAAAATAATAATACTTGAATTTAATAAATAAACACGTGGTATAGTTCTACAGAATAAACACGTGGTATAGTTCTACAGAAGCTTTTCATCTCCTGACAATCCTTTCACCAGTTATGACAGCTTCAGAGGTTAGATTCGATTAGATTCTTTCAGCTCCGTCATCCCCTGCAATTTATTCTTATGTTTCTTCTCCCCATACATCTGTCTTACTATTTTTCCATCACTTCTTCCTCTATATCCTTCTCTGCTTCGTTTTGTCTGTTTTTCCCTCGAAGTCGTCACTTGTACCACCTTCTCCTTCTCCTAATCAAGAAGACGAACGACCTGCCTCGACGACATCAAAGAGTATGACGTACACACGTACTTGACTTAAGTCCTTAAATTCCTAGGTAGAACACAGGGCCTCAACAAAATTCCTCCAGCGTGTTCTATCTATTGCTAGGGCCTTCACCTCCTTCCATGTCTTGTTGACGCCAGCCAGCTCTCTTTCCATAGTCCTCTTCCAGGTGTTCCTCGGTCTTCCACGTCTGCGGCTGTGTTGCGGATTCGAAGGTTCAGAGCCTGTCTAGCGATATTTTCTGGTGGTCTTCTCAGGGTGTGACCGATCCACCTCCATTTTTCTTTTCTTTATCTGTAGTTAGATGGTACTCTGACTTGCGGCCTCCCATAGATCTCCATTCGATCAGACATAAAAATGTGTGCTGAGAAAAAGGGTATTAAACAGCTCTATCGCACAGCAGAAAATCGACAAGATATAACCTAGCCTAGTGATCTAGGACTCTAAAACACACCACAAAACTGACGACAGCTTTAAAAATGTGCCTGCACAGAAGAATGCTAAAACTCATGTGGGTCCAACATGTCACCAGTGAGAGGATAGGTACTGAGAAGAGCAATCAGTAAAAAAACAGGAACTGTGCAAACAATTGTTGGAAGGTTCCTTATTTGAGACATGAATTTTTATTAATTATTTTACTTATTTATCAGGTCGCTGCAACAGAATCGGTCATTAACGACTACAAAAATTATAAAACTGAATTTATAAATCATACAGAAATTCTCATACAGGTTCAGTAGACTACATTAAACTAGAAGATACTTAGTGAAGACAAACATTACAACAAAATACACAAGAAATTGTACGATTTAAAAGTTACATTAAGTATTTGTTTAAATATTATCAATAATGCAAAATAAAATGATAAACATTGCCCTATACAACACAAATATTATAAAGACATAGCGTGGAGATATATATTTATTAATTTTAATGAAGAAATTTGTGTTAGTGGTTGAAATCACAAGCAGAATAATCACTGTTGCACACCACTATATAAAAATTATCCCGATTAGTGCTTTCAAGCTTCACAGCTCATCGTCAGATCGGAATTGATTTGACGATGAGCTGTAAAGCTTGAAAGCGCTAATAGGGATAATTTTTATTTAGTGGTGTGCAACATTTATAAATTAATAACATATTAAGCGTATATGTCACAATATATATAATACTTAATAAAACATTTAACGACAAATAATACATAACAATAAATAAAACAGTAAAATGTTTTAAAAGTGTTAAAAATGGAAGGAGTCCAGGGTAGGAGAGAGTAAAACGCAAGTTCAAAGTGGACTGAAGACAGGAAGAAGAGACACAGTGAAAAGATGAAAGAATATTGGATAAAAAGAAAAAAAAAACAAAAAAATAAAGAATTGAAATTGGCATGTGGTCCTTAGATGGTCAATAAAAAATAAAAATAAATAAAAAGTAAAAGAGTAATAATAATATTGACTACATAATAATCAATTTACTTAGACGGATTAGAAATTATGCAAATTTTAATGTTCTTAAAAATTTAATAGTCCGTATTTATATTTTTGCTGTCTAATGTATCTCCTTTATGATTCCGGCGGCTGCAGTCTTGTTGTTTAACATTCTTCTAACGTCTAAAGGGATATTAAATTTGGTTGGCAGATGATGGAGAGCAGGGGACTATAAAACGAGATGGAAAGTTGTCAAAACCGTGTCACAGTGATTGCATCTAGCAGGAACACTTATCTAAAAATGAAACTTTTTCTTGTGAACTTACTGTTTATTCTTTTCTCGTCGAACGCGTTTCGGCGTACGTATTCGCCTTCTTCAGCTTAGAGACAGACTGCCATCATTTAGTAACGGTTGTTGTGTGGAAGGTGTACTGGGGGTGGTGCGTGGAGGAAGGAGATTGGCGCTGGGATTCAACTTAACGTTTGTTTTTTGTATAATTGTGTCAAAAAGTGTATGTGATTTATATTGTAATCGATCGTTAAGTATGTTGTTTGGTTGTGTTGTGTGGTGTTTATATATTTCGTATTGTTCAGTTGTGTTGAGTTTTCGACCTTTGGGTAAGTAATGTAAAATTTCAAGGTTAGTGTCTATGTTGGTGTAACTGTGGTTTTCTGTGTGTATGTGTGTGGCATATGCGGAGTGTATATTGTTGTTGGTTAAAGCTTTTAAGTGTTTAGAATGACGGAATGAAAAAGATCTTCCCGTCTGGCCTACGTAGAAACTATTGTAGTCATTACAATTTAATTTGTAAACACCTGTTTTGTTATATTTGTCTATGTCTGTGTTTGTATTATTGATGTGTTTTTTGATGGTATTGGTTGTTCTGTATGCTATTTTGTATTTGTGTTTTCTGAATGTGTTGGCGATTTTGTGTGTGTAGGAGTTGTGGTATGTGAGTGTGATGTATTTATTGTGCTGTGTGTTGATGGTATTTTGTGTTTTGTTGTTTTTGTTTTTGATGCGTTTGTGTAGTGTGTTTATTAAATTAGGGTTGTAACCGTTTTTGATTGCTATGTATTTTATTGTGTTGAGTTCGTCGGTGTAATCTTGTTTACTTAAGGGTATTTTAGTTAGTCTATGGAGCATATGGTTGAAGTCCGCATGTTTATGTTGTGTTGGGTGGTTTGATGTATTGTGTATAACCATGTCGGTTGTGGTTGGTTCCCTGTATGACAATTCCTGTATCACCATACTCTTCCTCCTCCACCACCGCCACCACCACCTTCTCCTCCTCCTCCTTCTCCTCCTCCTCCAAACCCTTCACCTCTTTTTTGTCCTCCTCCTAGGAGAAAACACGAATAACCTGTCTCGACAACATCAAAAAGTATACTGGAAAAAGAAGTTTTGAAGAGATCCATCGCGTATTAAAAAGTCGCTAAACTGTACCTGTAGTGATCACTGACGTCCGGGAAACCAAGACAGACACGTAGAAGATATCTGTTACGCCTTGAAGTAGATGTTATAAATAAAATAAAGCTGACTATATATTGTACGCTTTAAAAAAAGAAAGAAAGGGAAGTTGTTAACACAGTTAAGATAAGAAAGCTTCAGTATCTCTCATGAGAAGTGAACAGAGATTTTACTTATTGAAGTCCATACTACTGGGAAAAGTACTTGGAAAGAAATGAGTTGGACGACCGAGAAATTGCATGGCAGAGAAATTTAAGGACCTGGTTTGGGATGAATACAACTAACTTATTCAGTGCAGCAGTACAGAAACTTAAAATAGTCTGTATGATATCCAACATCCGAGACGGATAGGAACTATCAGAAGTCATATATTGTCGAATAGGTGGAACCCGATTTAGTGTTATAAATACGTGAGATTAAAGGACAATCTATAAATACTTTCTCTCTAGCTAAATGTGTATTAGTACGCTCTCTCTCTCTCTCTCTCTCTCTCTCTCTCTCTCTCTCTCTCTCTCTCTCTCTCTCTCTCTCTGACAAACACGCGCGTTTTTCTGTTTATGTTTACTGTAAAATCAAAAGTGTACTTACCTATCGTGTGCGTGTGTGTGTGTTTTCATCAGACGCAAATAACCATCTGATAAAATTTACGCGAATAGTGACACAGATAAAGGAACAGAAGCAAACATAGACGTACTTCTCCACCCCACCACCACTCCTCACAACTCCTCCTCCTCCACCGTCACCACTTACTCCTCCTCCTCTTCCACCTCCTTCTTCTTGGAGAAAAACGAACGACCTGTCTCGACAACATCAAAAAGTAAACTGGAAAAAAGAAATATTTAAGAGCTCTATCGCGTATCAAAAAAGTCGTTAAACTGTAACTGTAGTAATCGCCGACGTTCGGGGAAGCGGCCAGGACACGTAGAAGATGTCTGTTACGTCTTACAGTAGATGTTATAGATAAAATAAACCTGACTATATATTTTCTAATAAGTGTTACCGATTTAGTGTTATAAACATGTGGGATTGAATGACAATCTACAAATACTTCCTCTCTATCTAAATGTGTATTAGTACTCTCTCTCTCTCTCTCTCTCTCTCTCTTTCTCTCTCTCTCTCTCTCTCTCTCTGTATATATATATATATATATATATATATATATATATAATATTGTGATATTGTTCTATATGGTTTCTTCTACAAGTAGATTATTGCGTTTTTGTTGTTTCAGTACCTTACGAACGTTTCACTGAAAAAATACCAGCACCACCAGAGGTATTGAAGCACCATCGTCAATTTTAATGTATTGAAACAACAAAAAACGCAATACTCTACTTGCGGAAGAAACCATATTGAACAATATCACAATATTATATAATTGGTGCAAGAAACTTTGAGTTACGTGTATAGAAAAATATGCATATATATATATATATATATATCACATACTTACACACACGTTTTTCTGTGTATGTTAACGTGCAAAATCAAAAGTATGTGTGTGTTCACACACACACACGGCTAGCGTTTGTGTGTGTTCATCAGACGTAAATAACCATCTGATAAAATATACGCAAACAGTGCCAGAGACGAAGGAACAGAAGCAAACACAGACGTGTCAACATAGCGGCGTAAACTGCTTGTTTCGTTCGGCGAATGATGTCTGGAAATAGAAATATAGATAAGAGCGCCGCCGCGACTAGTCAAACGTGACAGACTAATTTTTTTTTCGTCAAAATAACAGACATTCTTTACAACTCGCTATGTTATTTAGTTGGTGTAATTTTTTTGATAACACTCTGCGCTGTATATATAGAAGGAAAACGCGACGCGATTTCAATATTACAGCTAGGCGGGAGGTCGGAAATAAAACGGTCCCCCTTATTTGATAAGTTATTTACTTTTATTATTACACACACACACACACACACACACACACACACACACACACACACACACACACACACACACACACACACACACACACACACACACACAGGGTTATTTAACTTACGCTGATGTCTGATTGTAATCGATTTTCAGTCTCACCGTGTCCAATAGACTCAAAACTTTGTGTACTTATGTATATTATCGACGATTTAGCAGTATTCAGTAACGATCATGTGGACATCATACAGGGACACGAACCCTTACATCAATCTACCAATCGCATTTTGCCTTTCTCTGGCAAATAAAGAGAACTAACTACACTAACACTGAAATAATAAGAAGAATATATCTCGCAAATAAAACATATTATGGATTAAAAAAAAAAAAAACCACCTGGCATCTAGCTTCATTTCAAGAAGCACGAAATGTAAAATTTCCAAAACAGTTATCAGGCCAGTGCTTAAATATGTTCAGAAACCTGGAGAATGACGAGAGACTTCTAGGTTGGTGTAAAAGACGGATTATAAGAACAATATTTAAAGGAGCACAAGAAAATGGAATATGGCGCAGGCGCTATAATTATGAACTATACCGTCTTTACAAAGAGCCGATGATTGTCAGGATAATCAAAACATACAGCCTAACTTGGTTTGGACACATAGAGAGAATAGAGGAAGGACAGCCTACGAAACATATTTTCTACCAGAAACCAATGGGTAGTAAAAAAGCGAAAGACCCCGAAGTAGATTCAAAGACCAGATAGAGAAGGACCTCGGAAAGCTGAACATAAGAAACTAGAAAGCCAGAGCACGCAATAGGGAGGAGTGGAGTCGACTCTTGGAGCAGGCCGAGACCAACCAAGGGTTGTAGACCCACGGCTGATGATGATGGCAGGTCCTCAAGTGGCATACCGCGCGCGTGTGTAAACCCTATCCTGTGACAAAGGTATTGCTCTAATTGCAAATGGAAGGGACGACTTGCAGAATACAATAACTGAAAGGGCGAGGGAGCAGAAACGGACAAAAGCGTAGTAACGGCCGTAATCGAACAATAAAGGGTTCCTGATATTAATAAAAGTGCAACAACTGGAGCAGATGAAGTGATTTGCATAACTTATCAGTAACAGTCACTTCAAGCGGAAAAACTAGTAAGAAAACAAATGACCGCGCGCGAAGAAGGCAAAGTAAAAAAAAGATGAGTACGAAGTGAAAAAGTGAGGAATAAAAAAATAAAGAAACTGAAGTGAGAATTAGGAATAAGATTAAGGGAGAAGAGAGGGAGACGAGGAAGGTAGGATGATAGAGGTCAAAAGAAGAGGAGAAGTAGGAGGAGGAGGAGGATAAGGAGACAGTGGACTAGGAGGAGGAAGAAGAGGACGGAGTGGAAGAGGAGGATGAAACATAACGAGGAGTGAAGATGTTGAGGGAATGGCTGGGGAAGATGAGGGCAGAACAGATAACACAAGCCTAAGGAAGAGGAGCAGAATATTAAGGAGTAAGGTACAGAAAAGGAGGAACGGGAGAGGATGAATAGGGAAAACAGATAAAACAAGCCGGACGAAAAGGAGTAGAATGTAGAGGACTAAGGTACAGAGAGGAGGAACAGGAGTTGATGAAGAGGGAAAATAAATAAATCAAGGCGGAGGAAGAGGAGGAGGGTGTAGAGGAGTAAGATACAGAGAAGAAGAAACAGGAGAGGATGAAGAGAGACAAGAGGTAAAACAAGGCAGAGAAAGGGGTGAGGATCATACGGAGAAAGAGAAACAGAAGGAGGGGTAGGAGAAAAGCACAAGAATAAATGGAACTGGATGAAGAAGTTGTATCAAAAGATTAAAGAGAAGTGGAATAAGTTGATGGCGGTATTGATGATTGTGATGACGATGATAATGCTAAAGCAGGGAGGTGACCTGTAAAAGAAAAAGGTAAAAAGCACAATTGAAATTTTCAGTCAGTGCATCGTGGATATCATAGTATCGACAAAACTAGAACGACTCACGCTCCGTGTGTGCTTGACATAAGTGATAAGTGAGCGCAGCTTAGAGTTGTAGACGTCATGTCGTGATGTTTGCCCTGTCCACTTATGCAGCACTTATATAGGAGGTAAGAGCGCTTGCAAGGCCCCTTGTCGGTATTAAACCCACTTACACATTCGTGAAGAATGTTAATCTGTATTCAGATTTGTGATCGTCGTCACGAAAGCGCAAAGAATTTAAGATTTTATCACTCTAAATTTTTACAGAATAATAATGATGTATTTACAAACTGGTTGTAATATTAAATCCATTATATTACATATAAATACATTTATATATTTATGAGAAGAATAAAATAATAAATTGAATTACTTAGATTTAACCATAAATAAAACAGAAAACCATACTCGACACACAGAAAACCATCTTAAACTAATTTAATCATTCCAAATAAATCTAACCATCGTCCCTAGCACAAAATGGCATTAATATACTGTATGTATAGAATCCCATTAATCCATTAAAGAAAGACATATTATTATCAAGCAAATAGTAATGCATAATGCATACAAAGTAAAAACTAGCAACAAATTATAAAAAAATAAAACATAAATTTATTAAACAAACAACTTATAAACCTACATCTAAAAATCCATCTACTAATGATAAAAAATATATACGACCTTTGGTTATTATGGAAATATAACTCGTAAACTAAGTAAACTATTTAAAGTTACAAATTTAAAAATATTTTATAACATAAATAATTTTGTTTTCAACATAACCGAAAATTAAATCCAACGTTCACAATAAAAATAGAATTTAGAAAATAGAATGTCCGGATTACAATAAATTCTACGTAGGCCAGACTAAGAGAAAACTATCTGTAGATTCCTTCAACATCGCAATGTAATTTTATAATACCAAAAATTTACAACTCTAATTTAGCTTCACACTGTTTAAATAATAAACACCGATTTCCAGACATTCAAACAGGCCAACTTAATTAAAAACATAGAAAACGGCAACAAAATGAATATCTGAAAAATCTCAATATTTAATTCAATAATAATAATTTACTAATTGAAGAACAAATTCAAAAAAAGAACAAGATGTTTTATTTATAATTAAACAATTAATAATATAATGAATATAAAAACATCAAATTTTAATAAACAGATGACTACGTAATCATTACAACAATAATAATTTAAATGGAAATAAAATCAATTGTTCGTTAATTTAAGCAATAATAAATACAAATCGAATATCCAAAAATTCATATAAAAACCTCTGAAGAGACAAAATAATTCTGCGAAACGAACATCAAGTGAAAACTCAGTAATCGAATTCAATTAAACTTTACTTGCTGAAGTATTTATCATTTGAAGAAATATTCATAATATAGAATACAGTAGTAAAAACATGTTACATATAGTATACAATCCAATTTTATCAAGTTTTTAGAATATAGTTTGGAAATTTGTTTTAATATTATTCATATCGTTAAAATCAACTTTTAATGAAAACTTTATTTTTTAAATAAAATATGCGCATTAAATCTGTATATGGATGATATAAATGTTTAGTGCATCGCCATTTGTTACTTGGGGATTAGGTTTTTTTACTTTTATGTTGCCTCATCAGTCTCTGTTTTAACCATTGGCAGTATTTTATCGTACTTAATTCCTCACTGAAATCGTTTTCATCATCGCACTTCTTGAGGTTACGGCTAAGGAAAGGTTAATTTGTCTATGTCCCCTAATGTATTTCATCCCTCTGGTGTGTTGTTGTAATACTGTATTTGTTCAAAGTAAATAATAATAAAATGACGAGAAAATAAAATAATATTACTAGCAACGTAAGTAGCCAAAAATTGACGCAAGGTAATAGCGCTTCGGAGAAAGAAAGAGGAAACGTTGGAGGTATTGGAAGGGAGAGATAAAGAAAGAAGAAGAGAAAGAGAGAATAAGAAAGACAGACAGACAGACGGTAAACAGATAGACAGGAAGGTCCACTTACGTTCCCGAAGATGCTTTATAGATATTTATTGATTTGTGTATACATACGGAGTAAGATACGGTGAAGTAGGAACAGGAGGAGGAGCAGAAGCATAAGAATAAATGGAAAGGGATGAAAAAACAGCCGATGATGTAGCAGAAGATGAAAGAGAAGTGGAAAAGTTAATAGCTGTATTTATCATGATGACGATGATTATGTCAAAGGAGGAAGGTGACCTGAAAAAGAAAAAGAAACAAGCACAATTGAAATTTATATTCATGGTTTTTGTTGTCCATGATGTGTCCGTTGACTAACTAAATATAAGTATGTCACTACCGACTCAGACTGTGTTCCGATCGGTAGTGACATAGGCCTACTTATATTTAGTTAATCAAGGGACACGTCATGTACAACAGAATCTAAGAATTTAATACAGCAAGACGAGCTGTAGTCCAAACCTACAGGGGAACGATACTGAAGGTTAGAAAAATCGCCGCACACGTAACGTGTAACAAAACATGCCTCAACGAATCAATCACGAAATGTATAGCCTATACCGAGGACGGCTGGTTATCCGGTAGAAGTTAAATTAAATTGGCACGCAAAGTAAACACATCAGCTGTTTTTCGTGCGACCAGCTGTCTTGTGTTGTGTCATACGTTTGGCCGCCTACAAAAGACTGCGTGTAGTCGATGAAGGCCGTTACCGTGGCAACCACCCGGCGGTGTTTGTATCCGTGTTACCGCCAACAGGAAAATGGCGCTGGCGTTCTCTCTGCCGTCTTTATCTGGTTAATACGATATAAACACGCGCACTTACAAAGACAGCTCTCTGATGCAGTTTTATCTTATAAAAACGTTACATATCCTTGCGGCAATATTGTAATATAATTTAAAATATTACAAATAAAAATAAAAATAAAATTGATATGCGTTTTACTAATCTCCTCGTTGAAAACGCCAATTTGTAATATATTTTACAAATAAAAATAAAAATATAATTGAAATATGTTGATATGTGTTGATACGTATTGATATTTTGTTTATCACTGGGTAAGTCTGACTCCTTAAAGTCCCACTGTTAGGCTAGTCAAATTGTAATATAATTTCAAGTGTAATAATAAACAAAATATAAAGATATTGATGATAAAAATATGTTATAACTAAGTGTGTTGGATTGATAAATAACAAATGTATCAACTTTAAAAATTTTGCAAATATTTTTTCTTGTGCTTGTATCGAATTTGACTGAATAATTTAATTTAATTAATTGATAATTAATTAATTATTTGAGTCTGTAATTTCCTCCTATATCTATTCTCTCAATGTGAATTATGTTTTTGCTTAATAAAAAATAATAACATTAATAGTAGAAATAAAAACAATGCTGGTAACTGAATACTGATTTGCGTTTATTCATTCAAAATTGTGCGCCAGTCAAACTGCGCATGTCCCAGGCACTGGCAAATATTCGCCACAGTCGGCAATGAGAAAAATCAACAGATATATTTTTTACAAGTTTAAATTTATGGTTCTTTGAACGAGTCGAAATGGTCAGAGGGCAAGGAACAAGATACATTTAACAGGTATTCTTAAACTAAATGTTAACATCTGAAATAGAATAGAATTATTATTACAATTGTCAATTAGAAAGAAATTATTTAAAATTCGAACAAAGTCGAAGAAATGACGTCACTCTGCTCCAGTCAGCACTGGTCCGTCTATGTGAGAAATTCAGCAATGGCCGCCGTCTGCTTGGTTTTAATCTGCTATGACGCCGTTGGAATTGAAGATCTTCTCCCACAGAAATAAAACGATGTTCCCTTTTCCTGCGAAGTGGTGTTGGTCCAAAATATAGTGTTGAATGTCCCCTCGTCGTCTGCGATGTCGAATTCTGGATGGATCTCTTGTGTAGTGTAGTGTTCAAATATGTGTGTTGGTTCTTTGTGAATTCGTTCCCAAAAATTGTTTCAAAATGGCTGTCGATTTCTGGCGTTAAGTTTTATGGTGTTATTCTGTGTTTTTGGAAACTTGTGAAGTGTTAGACATAGATAGATAATATTATTTCACTTGTTAGTTCATCTCCGTTACACGCCACATAACCACACTTGGTTTTAATATAAATTATTTGGTTTTCAAAACTCCACTAATACATTTTTCAACTGTTCAGCTTTGCGATTAACAATAGACTAAACGACGCAACGTCGTCGTTTTAGGGCAATTTGTGGTATGTCTTTTTCCTCTTCATATTGTTTAATTATAAAATATCTGTCTAAGACTTGTTTCACTATCTAACTATACATAACAAGTTTTCTTATTTTTTACTGTATTTCAAATATTTCTTAATTTTACATGAATCTAACTATTCAGTAATATTGATTATTTAATTTTACATCTTTTGATATATAGCTGGGTTTGTTTCAAACTCATTTAAGCCCAAAAATTACAATTTTGCATAATAATTGCATGTCCCATATTTTGTACAAATTCAGTGTTTTTAAAGGTTTTTATTTGTTTTTTCGGTATAATATTTCCATGGAATACACCTAGTAACTCCGTAATTACTTTGTTGTTAATAATTTGGTTATTAAAACATTTCAATATTGATTAATTTGCTGTTTAGTCTGATTTGATTACTATCATAAGCCTATTTTTGACTGTTTCCAAAAGAAGTTAGTTTTCTTTCTTTTGTCATTCTATTTGCTATTAACTGTATCTGTATTAATTATATTTTCAATTTCTGTATTGTATGTATTGAATTCTATTCCTATTACATAGATTAATTCTTTGATAGATAGTTTTTTTGGTTTATAGGCCAGTCTGTGTTTACTACATAGTGTCTTGGTGGGTCTGTTTGTACATTATACATGGTTTACTGATTTGAATAAAACTATTACATTTTTATGCCCTACTTGCCTCTCTGACTTACACAATGGAAAATTAAATGACATGATTTTAATTACAATAGAATATCTTGTATCTACTAAACTTTCTTTATACTAATAACATCATTGAACCATAACATGAACATCTTATGCCTAATTTTAACAAAAATATCTTATTATTAACTATTTTCCATATATCACCTAATTTTAACAAAAACATCTTATTCCTATTATTTTTTCCTGTATCATCAAATGATAACAACATAGCTTATCCTAGACATAATTTCATTAGAAAACATAAAAAACTCCTATTACTAGTAACACTGTCAGTCACTAACTGTCTTGTGTATGTATTATTCTTATGAAAACACTTTAACTGTGATAATAAACCTCGTGTATCTATTTACACCTTACATCTAAAATATTATTTAATTAATAATAAATAATAAACATCTTAATATTAGGCATACCTTCAGTTATGAACTGTCCTTTGGTATTTTTGTCCTCACCATTTATTTAGTTATAATTAAAGAAAACATTTTATATGTAATAGTCCTTCTTATATCTAATTTAAAACTCTTATTACTAGTAATGTTGTCAGTCCTTAGACCGTCTTTCATTTCAATGGTTTTATTATTATTATTCTACACTCATGGTAGTCTTTTTATAATACTTAAACCTCATTGAAGATTTTTTCATAGATTTTTTAACTATGTTTCTCACTGTACACTCTGTAGTTCCTTAATTTTGTTATCTCACTTCACTTTATTGTATTCTACACTCTGGTAGTCTTTTTAGTGAGTTCTACTCTATGGTAGTCTCTTTTGGTATATTTTTTGACGTTACACTTACAACTAATATACAATTTGTTTTTATAGTATTGTATCTTGTAACTTGTTTGGGGTTTACCTATATCGGTTTCAATTTTGTCTCATGGTATTTAATATATGATTAACATTTTGTTTTGGCATATCTCTTCCTGTTTCTGGTCTCTGTTGGAATCTTGATATGTTTCGTCCCTTCTTCAAATATCACCTTAGTAGTTTCCTTATTAAAATGGTTTCATGACAGATTATTTCCTTTTTCATGGTCCTTCCCTTTTTGTACTGCTTCCCCAATCTACTGGGTATACTGCTGGTTTAACTGGTTTTTTCATAGTAGGTTATTTTAATTAATGGTTTTCTTTATTATCTTCCATTTTTATTAACATTTTATAGACTTAATTATACAGTTTCTAGGGTAATCCTTAAACAATTTATTCTTCTCACTCACTATGGAACTTTCTCTTTTATTCATGTAACATTAATTCAAATGTTTAGTGTGATAATTTTGTTATGTTACATATGCTCTCCTGTAAAAGTGATTAGTTCAGATCATACTCTGTATGGATGAAATAATTACTACTAATTCTTTTGTATTTACATTTTCTCCGTGATTACATGTTTTCACTGTATATACCTTCTTTTTCCACCATTGCTTCCTCTCAGCTGATGTGTATCTCCTTCATTAGTTTCTTTTTTCATTGATAAGTGATCTTCAATCTTGTGTATAACATTATCATTTTATATTCCTTCTTATTTGGTGCTTCCTCACCAGTATGTTTACTCCCTAACATTCCCTAACAAATTAATTGGAACAGTTCAGAGTGGCACTTTTGGCTTCAATCCCTGCTGTCCAATACTTCAATTGAGTCCAGAGGTATTATCATCTCTGCTCAACACATAAGACTGATGGCATTTTCTACATCCAGTCATAAAAATAAATAAACAGTAAAAGTAGTCATTTTTGACTAAAATAAACATCTTTAGATTCTTCACTTCATAATACGTTATATTAATTAATACTTTTATACACTTGACTCTTCTTCTCTCTTAAAGCTTATTCCATGTTAGGTGGTTTAGGTATGTGGTATAATATACATTTCATCATGTTTACATAGTAAGTAGTATTTATATTTACTCTTTCTACCATCTGGTATCCATTGAGTTACTTTTATTGCTCATGGTATAACATGAATTAATTCTTTATCACTTTCACTATAACAGTGGTTGTTGTAACAGCATTATCATTATTAATATCAAGTTTTTGTTTTTTGGTTTCTGGTCTCACTATTTGGTCTTTAGTGAGCTGGTCCTTCTTCATTGTTCCATTTTTATTAAATTATTTTCTGTGTGAGTTTGGTTAATTTGTTCGATTAAGTCATATGACATTCTGGTTTCCTTTCTCCCTTAGAATTTTGTATCTCTTTCTTACAAAATCTTTTTTCATATTTCAGAGTTATTTCCCATCATTTGTATGAGTAATGATGTGAGTTTACTGTCTTTTAATTTTAGACATTTTTATTCAACTACATTCTTTCTTGTTCATAGTTGTTTTTCAAATATTTTGGTATAAGTTGTACTTATTATTGTTTTGAATTTTGAAATTATTATTCCTCAAAATTCTTTTTTCATTCATTCATAATAGTCTTTGAATGTTTGTGTAAGTGGTACTTACTAATTATTTTGAATTTGGACAATTATTATCTGCATCCAAATTCTTTTTACTTGCATAATAGTCTTTGAATATTTGTGTAGCTTGTACTTACTATTGCTTTTGAATTTTGAAGCTTATTATGTTCAAAATTCCTTTTATTTATTCACAATAATCTTTTAAATGTTTTGTTGTAAGTTGTACTTACTGATTTTTGGAATTTGGTAATTATTATCTTTATCAAAATTCTTATTTTGTTCACAATATTCTTTCAGATATCTAGTGTAAGTTGTACTTACGGATTTTTGAATTTGGTAATTATATTTTTTATCAAAATTCTTTTTGTATCATTCACAATTGTTCGAATATTTGGTGTAAGTTGTACTTACGATATTTTTGAATTTGGTAATTATCTATTTATCAAAATTCTTATTTCGTTCACAATATTCTTTCTGATACTTGGTGTAAGATGTTCTTACTATATTTTTGAATTTGGTAATTTTTATCAAAATTCACAATTTCTTCATAATAGTTTTATCTCACAACTATGAGTCCTCCAAATATTTTTTAATGGATAACTGATTATAAGTTCCTTTTACTTTATTCGAAATGATATCCTTTAGTACATATGTATTATTATTATTGTTTTTAATAATCAGGTATGGGCCGGTATACAGCAGTAATAACTTTTTGGTAATGCCTTCCAAAGTACTGGGTAATTCCCTATTTTTTAGCAGTACCTTTTCTCCGACTTCATATCTTATTATTTTCTTAACAGCCTTTTGATATTTGTTCTTGCGCCTTTCCTGGTCTTCAGCCAATTTATTGTAGAATCTGATTCGATTGAATTTGTATTCTTGACTCCCGGGGTCTTATTATGTCTTGTATTTCTCTCGGAGGTGGTCTTTCATACATTGCCGTGTATGGCGTGGTACCAATAGCGGTGTGATATGACAAATTAAGGAATTCTTCAGTCGCTAATAAATATTCTTGCCACTTCTTTTGTTGGTTATAGCAATAAGTTCGTAATATTCTTCCGACCTCTCGCAGTACCCTCTCCGCTGGATTGCTGCTGGGGTGGTAGACAGACGTCTTGTATGTCTTAATGCCCAATGTATTCAGAGTGTTTCTCCACCGCCAACCCTTAAATTGCGTTCCATGGTCGGTGATTATGGATGTCGGGCATCCTACCTCTGGAATGTAATGATTTGTTATTATTTCTAGAGTCTTCAGAGTGGTGGCTCTGTTCACAGGGTATAGTTTTGTAAATTTTGTAAAATGATCCATCATAATAACAATATACTTGTATCGATGGCGTCCGCCACTGCGGGGAAATGGACCACATATGTCCAGAAAGACCTTTTCCAGTTTGGCTTGTGAGGTAATCGGTATCATCATACCTTCCTTTCTCTCATTGTTGGTTTTCACCAATTGACATATCATACAGGTTTTAAGGTAGTTACTAGTTTTTCTATTGATACTTTTTATGTGACAATTCTCTTCTATTGCCTTGATCACCTTCATGGCTCCCATGTGACCGTATCGTAGGTGATAGTCCAGGATGATATCCTTTTCAATTGTAGTAGGGATCATGATCTTCCAAACGTCTTCGTCAAGGGATGTCTTGATGAATAAAATCCCATTATGTATACAATAAAATTTGTTTATTGTGTCATCTTGGTTGGAGAGACGAAGTTTAATAGAGTTTAACTTCGGATCGGACTGCTGGTGTTTGCTGATGTCCTGCACTATCTTCTCTAAATCAGATCTGTCCTTAATGATGTTATAGATTTTCAAAATGCTCTCCTTTTCGCCTTCGAATGTTTGTTCTTCTAGATTCACTCTTGACAATACGTCGGCTACTACATTTTTACTTCCAGGAACATACTCCCACTGTATATCGTATTCCTGCAGGGCGAGTACCCATCTGGTCAATCTACCATGGCTTAATTTGCATCTTCTTAGAAATGATATTGACTTGTGATCTGTTCGGACGGTCACCGGATATCCGAGGATATACGTCCGAAACTTCCCGCAGGCAAAGACTACACTTAGCAGCTCTTTTTCCGTCACATTATAGTTCTTCTCACACTGGTTAAGGGTTCTGCTAGCAAAGCTCACTACTAGATGGTTTCCACTTTCATCTTCTTGGTACAGTGTTGAACCCAAGCTAATATTACTAGCGTCACAGTTTAGAAAGAAGGGTCGGTTAAAATCTGGATGGTTGAGCATTACTGCATCTAAGAATTTCTCTTTAATTGATTTGAAGGTCTCGTCTTGTTCTTGACCCCATCGCCATTTATTCTTGGACGATAACTGGTACTGAAACTGGGCTGTTAGTTCGGAATAATTATTCTGGAACTTCCTATAATAGTTACATAGGCCCAAAAATGATTGTAGTTGCCTTCTGTTTTTTGGTGTAGGGAATCGTTGTATGGCGTCTACCTTTTCTGTTGATGGTGTTATTCCTTGACTGTTTAGCTGGAAACCCAGGAATTGAACTTCTTTAGCTATAAGCTTGGACTTGTCCAGTTTAAGGGTGACATTATTTTCAGCAAGCTTCTTCAAAACATACTCCACACGATAACAGTGTTCCTCCCAGCTGGTTGATGTTATTAGGAGATCATCAACATATACAGTCGTGAATTGGAGCGCTTCTGGTCCTAGTATATGATCCATACAGGCGACAAAAACAGCTACTGAATTAATCAACCCGAAGGGCAACCTCTTAAACTGATAATTGCGCCCTTCGAAGATGAACGCCATGTATTGCCGGCTTGCTGGGTGCAACTCCACTTGCCAATAGCCGCATACCGTATCCCAAGTGGTAATGAATCGTGTTCCGTGGAACCTCTTCAAAATTTCATCAATTTCGCCAGGTGAGGTACGATCGTTTATTATCATCTTATTTATCTCCCGAGCGTCAAGGCAAAGTCTCACCTTCCCATTTTTCTTTTGTATGGCCACAATTGGGCTAGTGTATGGCGATTGACTGCTCTCGATGATATCTCTACGGATCATATTCTGGATCTCTGATCGTACGGCCTCTTTCAAAGATTGTGCTATTGGGTATGACTTTCGGTTGAATTCTACCGGTTCTCTGAATCGTATTGAGCATTAGTAGTTCCGGATCTTTCCAGGTTCGTCAGAAAATACAGCTCGATATTTCTCATATATTTCTACCAATTGATTCCGCTGGTCTTCCGTTAGTTGCTCGTTAGTATTGTGGCACTGGAAGTTACGTATCTCTTGGATCTTTTGTTGCCATAGGTCTTCCTCCGAATCCTGATGTACTGGCTTGTTGTTTGTTGGGTGGTTGGATAAGTAATTCACCTTATTTTGGTGGTCGAGAAGTTGTCTGGAGTCTAAAGTCTTGTTATCAGTTAAATTGGCTATCCAGGTTGAACCTTCAGCAAAGAGCGATACCCTTCCTCGGCACAAGTCGATAATTGCTGAGTTTCGGCGCAATATGTCGCATCCTATCATGATGTTGAAAGGTAATCCGGCTGCAACAAGAAATATCATATCCACACTAATGCCCTGACTTTTGACATTGAGGGATACCTGCTTTCTTATGGTCTTGTTCTGTCGGCCGGTAGCTCCTACAAGTACAATGTTATTAATAGGTAGTACCGGTAAGTTTTTATGGCATTCCTGCTGTATCCGGTCCAATTCATTTCGATTTATTATGGAGACATTGGCTCCAGTGTCTATCATTATAGGAACAGAAATACCTTCAATTTCTGCGATTATGTATATTATTTCATTATCATTATTTTTAATATTAAGCTCACTTTCTTCTAATAGGTCCTTACGGATATCCTTTAAATAATTGCTGTATATTATGGTAAAATTTTTTCTGTTTTTCTTCACATTCATACCTACTTGATTAAACCCAGCAGATTGGAGCAGTAAAGGGTCATTGGATTTTATTACTGCCTCCGTTCGTTTAAATGTTCCGCTTCATTACGGATCAGGCCGTTGGAAGCGTCAGCTTGAAGTCCTGAGGCTGTTTCGTTTGGTTCTGCTCGATCGTCTGGTTGGGCTTCTGCTACAGGTAGTCTGCGCTGATTATCCAAGCTGGAACTACGTCTGGGCTCGTACTCTCTGTACCGATTACTTCCCTGGCTCCCTTGGAAAGTCTCGTACTCGTAGTATCGGCTCCTTCTTTGAGGCTGGTACCTCCTGTGTCCACTGCCTTCTGCTCGGATGTAATTAACATTAGGTCGATATGCCCTGTAATTGTGGTTACCTCCACTTGGGTAATTTCGGTTATAATTACCATGATAATTATTATTATTAGAAAGGTTGGGGTTCCTCTGACCATTTTGAACATAGTTACTATTATGATTATAATAACCGTTGTTATTTTGGGGACGGCTATTATTATTATTATTATTGTTGTTGTGGTTGTTGTTATTATTATTATTCATACGAGGAATATTACTATTATTATTATTATGGTTAAGCCTCGGCAAATTATTGTTATTTCTAGGGTTATAATTGTACTCGGCATTATTCCGATTTGCGGAATTATAATTGTTATTATTACCCACATTCTGCCGATTATTATTATTATTCAAATTATTGTTGTTATTCCTTGGTTCCGGCTTCTCATACCTCCTGCGACTTTGACGGTAATAGTCTTCGTGCTCGTACATCTCTAAAAGCTCGGTCATGGCTTGCACCGTTTTTATTTGACTATTTCGTCTGGCTCTGATAATATCCTCCTCGTAGTGGTATGAGAGTTTGCTGACCAGGCATTCTTCCGGTATTCGGGGCTCTAGATGTTTGGCCACGCACACCCTTCCTAAAAAGTACGCCGTTAAAGTTTGGTTTCCATATGGGTTGTACTTCCCATGGCATATCCCGTCTCTGGCGATATTTTGCGTTGATTCCGACCAATATTTGGCTTTGAATAGCCTTCTGAATTGTTGATAGTCGGTCACCTCGTCTCTTATTGCCATCCACCAATTGTCTGCTATTTCCTTGAATGATTCGTCCAGCACCTCTTTGTTCTCCCTCCAGCGATTACCCCTGTGTTTGGCAAAGTATTCCTCGATTCTTGCTAGGAATTCCATGGGTTTATTTTTATAAAACCTGAAGTTAATCCCTTCACGATTTTCACTGTTGGGACAACTGGTAATGGTTGTCGGTCGACTATGGAATAGGTCTATATCGGTCTGGTTCTGTCGTACCTGACTGTTGATACTGGTCACAGCTGCTTCTATGCCGTCACATTTTTCTGTGAATCGGTCCTGCACTCGCTCCCAGTCTTCCCGTGTTTCCTTTAGTTTTTCCTCCAATGTCTTCCTAGTTGTTTCTTCGATGTTGTTAACCTTTGTATTTATTTCTGTTCTGATACTCCGTACTTCTTGTTCGGTTTGACTCCATTTTTCGTCAGCTCTGGTAACCCTTTGTTCGATTACCGTTATTTCCTCTTCTACTTTCTTGCTGATTGTCTCATTGTTTTCAGCTATCTTCTGGCTCAATTCTTCCTTCAATATTTCCATTCTTCCGTCTAACCGGTTCATGTTTTCTTGGTTCGTCTCCTTCAATTCTTCTCTCAATTGCTGACTATTATTTTCCATCTTTTTATTGGTTTCTTCCAGTTTCTGGCTTATCTGGGTCAATTCCTCCTTCGATTGTTTATTGTCAGTTTTTATTTCCTCCATTTTCTCCTCCATCTTCTGGATATTTTCCTCCATCTTCTCCTCGATCTTCTTAATATTTTCCTCCATTAGTAGTTTATTTTCGTTTTTTATTTCGTCCACTTTCTCCTCCATCTTCTTACTGTTTTCTCCCATTTTCTCCTCCATCTTCTTACTATTTTCTCTTAATTCTTCTTTCAATTGCCGGTTATCATTCTCCATTTTCTTACTATTTTCCTCGATTTTCTTGTTGGTATCTCCGATTTTATTGCCCAACTCTTCCTTCAATCGTTGGTTATCATTCTTCATTTCCTCCTCCATCTTCCTACTATTCTCCTCCATCTTCTTACTATTTTCCTCCATCTTATTACCCAACTCTTCCTTTGTCGTTTTAAATTCTTTGAGTAACATCTCCATCATTTGATCAAATTTTGTATCTTCCTTTGCGGTGGATTTCTCCGGTTGTTCCTTCTGTGGTGCAGGCTTATTTGGTTCTGCTGGCGGTAACATTAACTCCACATCTTCCACTGGTGTCGCTTCTTTATCCTCCATGTCTATCTCCTGTTCGGCCTCCATAGCCCTTTTTCTTGATGTAGCTCTCCTGTGCATCTCGCTCCCTCTTCCGACCTGTTGACCGTTGCCAAGCTAAAAATAGGAAATTGGACAATCGTCCTTATTTTACAACACTATTATCTCCTATTTAAAGCCCCTTAAGTTGGACGCCAATTTGTAATATAATTAAAAATATTACAAATATAAAAATAAAAATTGAAATTAAAAATAATTTATAGAGATATATTGTGTGTGTATCTTTGGTGCTAACAAAGGTATTGTGCTCTTCCTTTAGCCCCACTAGTTGGGCTAGTCAATTTGTAATATAATTTAAAATATTACAAATAAAAATAAAAATAAAATTGATATGCGTTTTACTAATCTCCTCGTTGAAAACGCCAATTTGTAATATATTTTACAAATAAAAATAAAAATATAATTGAAATATGTTGATATGTGTTGATACGTATTGATATTTTGTTTATCACTGGGTAAGTCTGACTCCTTAAAGTCCCACTGTTAGGCTAGTCAAATTGTAATATAATTTCAAGTGTAATAATAAACAAAATATAAAGATATTGATGATAAAAATATGTTATAACTAAGTGTGTTGGATTGATAAATAACAAATGTATCAACTTTAAAAATTTTGCAAATATTTTTTCTTGTGCTTGTATCGAATTTGACTGAATAATTTAATTTAATGAATTGATAATTAATTAATTATTTGAGTCTGTAATTTCCTCCTATATCTATTCTCTCAATGTGAATTATGTTTTTGCTTAATAAAAAATAATAACATTAATAGTAGAAATAAAAACAATGCTGGTAACTGAATACTGATTTGCGTTTATTCATTCAAAATTGTGCGCCAGTCAAACTGCGCATGTCCCAGGCACTGGCAAATATTCGCCACAGTCGGCAATGAGAAAAATCAACAGATATATTTTTTACAAGTTTAAATTTATGGTTCTTTGAACGAGTCGAAATGGTCAGAGGGCAAGGAACAAGATACATTTAACAGGTATTCTTAAACTAAATGTTAACATCTGAAATAGAATAGAATTATTATTACAATTGTCAATTAGAAAGAAATTATTTAAAATTCGAACAAAGTCGAAGAAATGACGTCACTCTGCTCCAGTCAGCACTGGTCCGTCTATGTGAGAAATTCAGCAATGGCCGCCGTCTGCTTGGTTTTAATCTGCTATGACGCCGTTGGAATTGAAGATCTTCTCCCACAGAAATAAAACGATGTTCCCTTTTCCTGCGAAGTGGTGTTGGTCCAAAATATAGTGTTGAATGTCCCCTCGTCGTCTGCGATGTCGAATTCTGGATGGATCTCTTGTGTAGTGTAGTGTTCAAATATGTGTGTTGGTTCTTTGTGAATTCGTTCCCAAAAATTGTTTCAAAATGGCTGTCGATTTCTGGCGTTAAGTTTTATGGTGTTATTCTGTGTTTTTGGAAACTTGTGAAGTGTTAGACATAGATAGATAATATTATTTCACTTGTTAGTTCATCTCCGTTACACGCCACATAACCACACTTGGTTTTAATATAAATTATTTGGTTTTCAAAACTCCACTAATACATTTTTCAACTGTTCAGCTTTGCGATTAACAATAGACTAAACGACGCAACGTCGTCGTTTTAGGGCAATTTGTGGTATGTCTTTTTCCTCTTCATATTGTTTAATTATAAAATATCTGTCTAAGACTTGTTTCACTATCTAACTATACATAACAAGTTTTCTTATTTTTTACTGTATTTCAAATATTTCTTAATTTTACATGAATCTAACTATTCAGTAATATTGATTATTTAATTTTACATCTTTTGATATATAGCTGGGTTTGTTTCAAACTCATTTAAGCCCAAAAATTACAATTTTGCATAATAATTGCATGTCCCATATTTTGTACAAATTCAGTGTTTTTAAAGGTTTTTATTTGTTTTTTCGGTATAATATTTCCATGGAATACACCTAGTAACTCCGTAATTACTTTGTTGTTAATAATTTGGTTATTAAAACATTTCAATATTGATTAATTTGCTGTTTAGTCTGATTTGATTACTATCATAAGCCTATTTTTGACTGTTTCCAAAAGAAGTTAGTTTTCTTTCTTTTGTCATTCTATTTGCTATTAACTGTATCTGTATTAATTATATTTTCAATTTCTGTATTGTATGTATTGAATTCTATTCCTATTACATAGATTAATTCTTTGATAGATAGTTTTTTTGGTTTATAGGCCAGTCTGTGTTTACTACATAGTGTCTTGGTGGGTCTGTTTGTACATTATACATGGTTTACTGATTTGAATAAAACTATTACATTTTTATGCCCTACTTGCCTCTCTGACTTACACAATGGAAAATTAAATGACATGATTTTAATTACAATAGAATATCTTGTATCTACTAAACTTTCTTTATACTAATAACATCATTGAACCATAACATGAACATCTTATGCCTAATTTTAACAAAAACATCTTATTATCAACTATTTTCCATATATCACCTAATTTTAACAAAAACATCTTATTCCTATTATTTTTTCCTGTATCATCAAATGATAACAACATAGCTTATCCTAGACATAATTTCATTAGAAAACATAAAAAACTCCTATTACTAGTAACACTGTCAGTCACTAACTGTCTTGTGTATGTATTATTCTTATGAAAACACTTTAACTGTGATAATAAACCTCGTGTATCTATTTACACCTTACATCTAAAATATTATTTAATTAATAATAAATAATAAACATCTTAATATTAGGCATACCTTCAGTTATGAACTGTCCTTTGGTATTTTTGTCCTCACCATTTATTTAGTTATAATTAAAGAAAACATTTTATATGTAATAGTCCTTCTTATATCTAATTTAAAACTCTTATTACTAGTAATGTTGTCAGTCCTTAGACCGTCTTTCATTTCAATGGTTTTATTATTATTATTCTACACTCATGGTAGTCTTTTTATAATACTTAAACCTCATTGAAGATTTTTTCATAGATTTTTTAACTATGTTTCTCACTGTACACTCTGTAGTTCCTTAATTTTGTTATCTCACTTCACTTTATTGTATTCTACACTCTGGTAGTCTTTTTAGTGAGTTCTACTCTATGGTAGTCTCTTTTGGTATATTTTTTGACGTTACACTTACAACTAATATACAATTTGTTTTTATAGTATTGTATCTTGTAACTTGTTTGGGGTTTACCTATATCGGTTTCAATTTTGTCTCATGGTATTTAATATATGATTAACATTTTGTTTTGGCATATCTCTTCCTGTTTCTGGTCTCTGTTGGAATCTTGATATGTTTCGTCCCTTCTTCAAATATCACCTTAGTAGTTTCCTTATTAAAATGGTTTCATGACAGATTATTTCCTTTTTCATGGTCCTTCCCTTTTTGTACTGCTTCCCCAATCTACTGGGTATACTGCTGGTTTAACTGGTTTTTTCATAGTAGGTTATTTTAATTAATGGTTTTCTTTATTATCTTCCATTTTTATTAACATTTTATAGACTTAATTATACAGTTTCTAGGGTAATCCTTAAACAATTTATTCTTCTCACTCACTATGGAACTTTCTCTTTTATTCATGTAACATTAATTCAAATGTTTAGTGTGATAATTTTGTTATGTTACAATATTCATGCGAAGGTTACATCCGTAACCGACCGTATAAACGATAAACTGTATACGCAGACTGAACTTAATTTAGAATATACTTTCCATGAATTATTTACTCGGTTCGCCGCAACATATATAATATGCAATTCGTTGAATTTCATTTTCTAACTTACCTTTATTGTACATTGAATTACGTAGTTTGCATCTCTTCTTGTTGCCGTCGGAGGAGGAGCTCGACATTAAATGCAGAAAAATGTACTGGCTGTTAGGGAGAAACTCGCAACTAACGAAAACAAACTACTGTTGTACAAACAAATTCTGAAGAGTGTGTGGACTTACCGAATTCAGCTGTACGGCTGTACAAAGAAAACAAACTTAGAAAAGATACAAACCTTTCAGAACAAAGTACTCTGAAGCACAGTCAATGCCTCTTGGTATATAAGTAACCACAACCTGCATAGAGACCTCAACGTAGAATATGTCAGCGAAATAATAACAAGATATGCAGAGAAACATGATCAGAGGATTCAGATCTACGATATAAATTCAAGATCCAAGAATTTCCATTCTTTTGGCGAGTAGTAGTAGTAGTAGTAGTAGTAGTAGTAGTAGTAGTAGTAGTAGGTAGTAGTAGTAGCAGTAGCAGTAGCAGCTGAAGCAGTAAAGCAGCGGAAGTAGTAGTAATAGTAGATGCTTCACAGCAATCACAGTCCCACGCTAAGCGTTTCTATCATGTGCACCTTCATCGATAAGTTGTGTGAGCATCAATTGCCTTACTTCACTTCCATGACCATGATTCTGTCTACTTCATCTTATTCTTCCTGTAGGTGTAACATAAGTATGTTTCGAAGTCACCTTGTTGCCAGCATCCTTCTGAGATTATTATACCATGTCAAGATTCTTTTTCTCAAACATTCGTCCCTTCAAACATTTATCATATCTCTTATAACAGTGTTGACAATGTGTGTTGAACTCTGTGCAAATTGTTTATTGAAGAAGAAGAAGAAGAAGAAGAAGAAGAAGAAGAAGAAGAAGAAGAAGAAGAAGAAGAAGAAGGAGGAGGAGGAGGAGGAGGAGGAGGAGGAGGAGGAGGAGGAGGAGGAGGAGGAGGAGAAGAAGAAAAATGAGTGCAGCCTATATATACAATAGCAGCTGAAAGTTATTTGTGTCTTAAACAAAGATTCTATTAAACAATAAGATGCCTTAAGCCACGTACTCTGGTGTTGGTAATATTTTGATCAAAGCGCACGGGGGCGTCGATGCCACGGCCACTTAGCGTCTTAGTCTATAATTAGACGCAGTTCCAAATTTAGATTACCGTCAAGTATTCTTTGTTATAACAGTGGAGCGGCTTTAGAATATTTGTAAAATGGTCTTTCTCTTCCACTAGGTTGCATTTTCTCTTGGGATAGGCTACTACAAGTTCAAGTATTGAAAGTCTTTGTTCTTATTATGCTATTGATTTTTCTTACTATTTACCTATATATTACGGTTGTTCGTATAAAAATTTTTATTAAATAAATGATTGCTGCTAAATTTTCTACATCCAGTTTATTGTGAACCAAAATTATGTTCCCTACTTAACTATTCCCTATCAACTTTGTCAGGTCGTTAAAGACCTGAAGATGGTTGGAGACACCGAAAGGCCTCGTCAAGAACGAAGTATTTAGCAGTGTGGCAACAAGTAGTGACAAAGTTGATATTAAGATGGCTGCTAATAAAACTAACAAAACTGGTTAACTGTTTCCCATTTTTTAACAATACCGAATTTTTAAATGACGTCAGAAAAGTCCAGTTCCAAACTTATGTGACGTTCAATCGATAAGATTGCAAATGAAGATAACCTCGCTTGAGTGGCGATTGATCGAAAACTTATTTTCGATCGACTTTAAAGAAAACACCATTCAACATCTGTAACAGACACTGGTATGGTAAAAAGAGTTTTTTAAAACATTTATTGTATGTGTAAGCATTTTTTTAAGTGTCGTCAATCTTGAGCTACAGTTCTGACAAACATTTTCAGCGACATCACAGCATTAAAGTTTCACGCCCGGTCTTCAGTAAAATTATTTTTCGGGCTGTTGGGACGTGGTCCTCTTTTAGTAGATCGAAACGATTCGACCGCAGCTGCTGCAGTCATTCCTAGTGGTCTTCTGTGCTGGTCCTCTGGCGACTAAATGACGACGCGACCCCAAACCGGAGACTATATCCTGCTACCCTGCCTGAAAAGTCTTATTCAGCCGCTTAATACACACACAATTTATGTTGGAAGGTAAAATGTTATTTTGATTAAACATTTCTTCTGTGCATTACGCTTTATTCTCTAAAATAATAATATACTGTAACTATTTTGGATTACTGGGCGGGTAATACTTTGTTGTACATTATAGTCTTGTTTGTTTGTAACATTGTGGACGAGTCTGGATGTACAAGTAGGGGTGGGTCGGACTACGTGCTCTGTCCCAGTCGTGGTACTGATGACGTATCTATAAAATATGAGCGAAACGTTTAGTTTTAATAGAATTAAATCAACATGTGTAAAAACAAAAAAACAGCTTTGAAATCATCATCATGATCGTCAACTTAGCGACACGGCATAGGCAAAGTACTGCTTCTTCCGCATTCGAAAATCCTACAGTCATCTCTTCCTGAGTCTACCCACACACTTGTAGGTCCTGTAGGTTTGAATTCCCAGACTTTTTTGGCCAGTCTGGAACCTGATAATTCTTTCTAAGTGTTCTTTCCACCGCTGTATGTAATCTTTTAATTTTTCATTCAAGTTAAAAACTTGTCACTCTTATTTTATGGCCTCATTCTCTACACGGTCAAGTTTAGAAAACGTTTTAACTCCTCTTAAGAACGCCATTACCTGAGGACTGTATTTTACTGCCTTGTTTCTTAAATGTTGTCCATAATTCACGCACATGCGACAGTACAGGGACTGCTATTACTTTGCAGAAGTTAAATTTTGTTTCTCGACCTACCTTCTACGGTCGATTCTCATAAGAAACACGGTTGATTGTACCACAGATCGTCTAAAACTTACCTAACTTAAGATCACAATTTTTTTGTGACAACGTAAAGCACACAAGTTTACGTGCAAGACTACAAGTATTCTATATTAAAAACGCTTACGTTTTCATTTGTATTATTTGAATATTTTCATCCTCAGAAAAAGTATTTTCTTGCTACCTTGAACTTTGTCCGAGGTCCTAAGCGATATTTTTCCTCTATATAAAACCCCCTTCTCTGTACTTGCAGGATTCTACTGAATTTCACGCCACTCCAGTGACACAAAATTACATATTGTATAGAAAACTCAACTTCAGTGCTTTTTTAAACTGTTTTCCAACATGTAACATTTTTTTTTAATGAAGAACAACCGCCCTGCCTCAACCGCCATTATAATTTAATAATCTATTTAATCCAGCACAGTGCTTCTTGTATCCGGTGTTAATTGTACAGTGTGACCTCCATTTAATCAGGAGATTACGTCTGTACCGGCGTCATAAACCCTCGGCAAATGAAGTGTGTCACGTACTGCAGTATATGAAATTGAAATCCCCCCCTCCGGTAACCAACGCAAAATGATAGTCGGCTGAGTGCTTCCACAATCCACCGCGCCATGTCACCAGCGATTTATTTTTCACTTTAAATTGAACAATGCCGCTTTTTATGTTCACCATAAACCGAAGGAAAAGTAAGTGTTCCATCTGGTATGGGAAGACTGTTCTCCTTCCTTAATATGTAAAATGTTTCCCTTTACTCCACATAAGTACTGTGGCTGTTTGGTGGGATGTTTTCCTGTTAAAAATGTAACTAGAACACTATAAAACTATAAAATTATACTTTTATAAAACAATAATAAATTTAAATCGATTATATTAAAATTACATTAAATTGAATGGTAGACTATATTAATTATATTAAAATGAAAACAGATTCTAATATAGTTCTAAGGCTTTCACGGCCGTTGTCAGTAGTATTAAAAGTATGTACCGGGCGGTTTGTCCGTGGTCCAGGGTTTTCAAACAAACGCAACGTTTCGACAACACCACAGTACTGTGGCCCTGACGTTAACAACCCGCCCGTTCAGGTAGTCTCGTATTCCTCGAATTCCACTGGTGATGGCAGCCAGTGGTGCTGTCGAAACGTTTGGTTTGTTTTAAAACCCTGGACCACGGCCAAACAGCCCGGTACATAATTTTAACACTAAAAAAAATGTCTATTCTTTGTTAGTTTCTATATTTAAATCGTAGTATTTCGATTATTCATTAATTCATTTACAAACCTCTGATGATACCGATATATTCAGTGAAACGGTGTCAGATGAATTGAAAGAATAAAAATACAACTACTTGCAGAAGAAATTATATTTTATAATACATATAATAATATACAAAACATCAAGAAGGTGATCAAGTTAGTTATGTAGAAATGATTAGAGAGTGAGCAAGAGACTGAGCAACAGTGTGAGGGGGAGAGGGAGATAGACAGGCAGACAGAGACAGATAGATAGACAGAGAGAGAGAGTCAGACAGACAGATTCACGAACATGCAGAACACTGAGGTAATGAGCTGGCGAGTAGGGGAGAAAAACGAAATGAAAAATAGACTGACGAGACAAAAGATGTAGTAGTAGTGGCAGTAGTACACGATGTGCGGGGCGGGGAAAGGGAAAATGATGCTAAACATTGGTGCTTTTTCGTCGGTTCAATTTCTCTGGGGAAATTTCACATTTCAATACTTGTACAAGACAGAAGACAACCTGCTGACTCACCACAACGCCTGCTGATTATTACTTGTTACTGTGGTAGTTCAAACTTTGGGATGCGAGCGCGCCCACACACACACATACCGCATCGACGGTCGAACGGTTAGTTTAGGGTTAACAACCAGTTATAATTAATTGATTTCTTCTTTGCCCAGTTCACTAACTGCTGTCAACTCAACCTGTTGCCGCCAGGGGGCACTGCTGGTGTTGTTATGTTTGTAACTAATAGTTGGTCGGTTTTTACAGCCAGCTGAAGCAGTAGTAATTAATGGACTGTCCGCGTCACTCTATGTGAGAGTGTTCTGAACTTTATTGTTTGCTTGTTTGCTTATTGTTGCTTCCATTTATCTAGTTTTGTTGAACTTTAACATTATTACATACACTACAATACACTTGTTCCTGTCACCTCCGACGACCACATTATATGCAGCAGTTGACAAATTACTGTTGTCTCACACTCGAAGTTTTGAATGTTATGTAATATTGAAAACAACTTAGCATTACCACAAGAACTTGCTGCCTACTGCTGAACAAATTTCTCCGTAGTCAGTCGCTTGTGTTTCTATCCATTACGATTCGTATATTATTATTATTATTATTCCGGCTGCACAATGTTTACACATTTTACGGAACTAAAGATTACAGAAGTGATTGAATTCTCAGCTTCCACTGCTGTTTGTCCATCCAAAGATCTTCAATTTCTCGTTCCCTCAATATAGTCTGAATTTCTTTTATCCAGGTGATCGGTGGTCTTCCTCTTTTCCTTCTTCCTGGTGGGGTCCATTCCATAACTCTCCTTGGCAATCTTTCCTGTGACATTCTTTTCTTGTGTCCATATCATTGTAATTTTTTTGTTTAGAAAAAATCAACAACTGACGATATGGAGAGTGCCCGTGTGGAGTTGCTAGTGTCCCATCGGGCGCCTCCCCAGATGGCGGATCGGGGAATGCTCATCAGATATGGTGGGTACCGGGGAAATAAAATACCCGGGGCGGAACAAAACTAGCAGCTGCTGCCTTGTAGTTGGATATTGGTTTATCAAAGGCCGAAGGAAGAAACCTTGATTAAAATTTGCCTGCTCCTCCTTGTTGGGGGTTAATACAATGGGCCAACTCCCCATCCATTGGAAAAAACTAAATGTTAGAAAAACCAAGTACGATCCGTATATTCGGAAAAAATTGCTTGTGTATAAAATATACAGACAAAATAAGAAATATTAGAAATAAGAAATCAAGGCAGACAGATACAGATATTTAGATAGATACGTAATACATAAATATTGTTACGACGGTCTAACTGTGGAAAACAAAATACAATACACCAATGATGTCACTAAAACCAGCTTTAATTATCACAATTAAACAGTTTGTAATCAACAAGTTATTCAACAATAAAACAAAACAAATAACAACAAGTTATACATACAAAACAAATAAAAATAATTTACAAAACTAAATAACCAACACAACAAAGATAATACAACAACTAACGGTATATACAAAATTGAATACCAAGATTGCAATAAATGTTACATAGGAAAAACAAAAACAAAAAACAGCTGAAAAAACGTTATTTGAACACTTAATGCATACAAAAAACCAGAAATATGTAAATCCAATTTGGCCACACATACAATAAACACTGGACATGAATTCCCAGACATAACCAATATGACACTAATAAAACACATACCACACAAAGGGACCATAATGAACATTTGGGAAAATTAACAAGTATACTAACATAAAACACAAAACAAACTAATAGCCGAACAAATACAAAGCAATACAAAACACGACACAATTTTCAAAGCACTCAACATAGAAAATACACAAAATACTAATATATACACCACAATCACACACAGTAATAACAATTTAAAAAACCAAAAACCAATGAGAAGCCATAACAACAGCCAACCAGCACACAGGTAGGCCTACTTGACAAGATTCAAAATTAGAAAGGCTGATGATGGGATCACTAAGGATCCCGAAACATGTTCCAAATAGGGAGAAAACATCTGAGGTAAAGTCATTATAAAATATATATATATATATATATATAGTAGCATAACAGAAATTTCACCTTAAAACTTAACTTAATACAACATTAAAAAAGGAAAAAAGAAGAAACTATCAGTAGTGAGTGATAACTAAATGGTTGAAAATGAATTAAATAAGCTGATCATTATAGTCAATAAAATGTTAAAAAATAAACTCAATAACAAAAAAAACTCTTGGTCCAAATAAAAGAAACCATCTATATAAAACCCCAGTACATCATCTGTATACCCAGGAGGATAAGGAGCAGTAAATGAAAAAGTAAATGACAAAATAATCATATATAATTTGTTAACTAAGTGACATCAGAAGATCAAAATACAAAAAAAAAAAACATACTCATAGAGAAAAAGTAAATGAAAAGATAAATGAAAAAGGATATGGAGCAGTAAGGAAAAAATAATAAGGTACAACTTATTGAATTAATGACATCAGAGTACCTGAATAACAAAAGTGATAACCTACTCATAGAACAGAATAAAAAATTGAGGAACAGACTATTCCAAGCTTCATACAAGGCATGCCGAATAAAGAAAGGCTATTCCCAAAATATTATGAAGAACATGTACCAATTAAACAGAGTTAGAACAACGACAAACGTTAACCCAGTAACCCAAGTTACAGGATACATTACCTATGAAAGATTGTAAAGTATATATGAAGGTAACTTAAAAATAGATAGTGTAAATCAGAATAATGACTACCATTAGAGTAGGTAATAAAAATGTTTAGATAATAAGAGTGAAGGACTACCATTAGTGTAGAGGATTAAAAGTGAAATATTATAATAAACCACTATAAGAATGAAAGACTACCATTAAGTGTAGAAAATAAAAAGTGTTTTATAATAATAAACATAAAATTGAAAGACAGATAATAACTGCATATATTATAATTTATAAGAGTGTTTAAATAGAATATAAGGAGTGATGAACAGTAAAATAAATAGAAAACCATAGATATAAGGGAAAAAGTTAAATACAGAAGGATTGTTTAGGATTAAATAATATATAAGAAAATGATAGGTATAAGATGTTTTTATTATGATTAAATGATATATAGAAAATGATAGATATAAGATGTTTTTATTATAATTAAATGATATATATGAAAATAATAGATATAAGATGTTATGTTATACTTAAATAATGTTCACTAATTTCAAAGTTTTGTTAAGGCAGGCAGAGAAGGCAAGGAGATAATATTAAGATATATTGAATTGTAAACCATATAAATAATAATATAACAAAATAGTTAGAAAACTCAATAGCAAAGCAAAACCATATTTTAGACCAAAATCAACTACTACCATAGAGTCAAATCCAAAAGGATGAACTCAATAAAACTGTATATAATTAGCAGAAATTAGTCAATGTAAAATAAAGATATTTAAATATAATCATCACAGAAATAAATAATAGTAAATGCAATGACCAGAAGATAAAACTAACTTTATTGGAAATAGGTAATATAAGGCCTAACAAGGGACTCAGTACAAATAAAATGTGAAATAATCAGTATTAGAATGTTATAACAACAAATTGTTAATAACCAAGAATAATGATGAAAGAAGTAAAATTATTTAAAGAAAATGTTAACTCAAAATGAATTGTAAACCATTTAATTTATAATTATGTGAAAAATAATAAGGCCTATAAAAAATACAAAAAAATGTCAATTTTAAGCTTATTTGAAACCAAATTAGGTCAAGTTATATATTGAAGTATGTAAAACTAGAACAAGAATATTGCTAGGTAGTTAAATTTTCATAAAATTAACAAATAAATAAGTTATAGCCATAAATAAGAAAAAATATCATATATTTTTATAATATCAGATCTAAGCCAAGGCGACAGCTGTTTCCACACAATGGGAAGGAGAATAAGATATTTCGGAAATTACCACATTAAGACGACGATGTAAGGGGGTTGCCTTGGAAACAGGCACAGAGGCGGTAGAACTTCCTGGAAAGTGTCCGTACGGTGGCGTTCAGGGAACGAACACCTAGACCATCGTGGATGGTCTGATTAGTAGTCGTGTATTGAGCTTTACAGGCCCAGCGGAAACATCGCTGGAACTCTGAAAGGTTCCGCACTGGTAAACTTCGCTATTACGTATGCGCGGTAAGTTGAGTTCCACTAGGCGGAGAGACATGGAATTGCTGGAGAGCAGGGTCGGAGTCGGTATAGACAACGAGCAGATTTTCTGTTTTTTTTTTTGTTTTTTTTTTGCTGGGAATGCGTCCGCCAGGTGAGACGTTTTTTGAGTTGTAGCCCTAGAGAAGACCAAGAGAGCGGACTCATAAAGTGTAGAGTATAGAGTATACTAGACTCTATACTATACAGAGTTTCAGCGGGAGCCATCTGCGTCTGGAGAACACTACAACTCAGTTCTTGGCCGCGTCAATGGCAACCCTCCATTTGTCCGCTCACTCAACCAATGGTGCGTCCAGCTTTTTCTGGATCTAGGTAACGACCATTCAGCAATACGTGTATAATCGACTGCATACTCTGCCGTGTCGTCGGCCGACCAGGTTGCAGGCAACTTTGGCACGTCGTTGAACTACAGAGAGACCACCAGTAGACCTAAGACAAATGTCAAGCATTATAGGAGTTCTGCACAAATCGACACAACGAACACTTCGCCACAATACTCCGATGTGCACTATAATAACTATAATTAACTTCCAAGCCGGCCGTTGGTGCTTATATGTACAGAAGTTCCAGAATAATTTTCTCCTTTTGCGTGTTGTCATCATTTACGTAGTTACAAGCACTCTAACAGTCTGGAGGCTACGTTATTGTGCGACCTTGACCGAGACACCGCACCTACTCGGCAAGCTGAGAAACGAGTAGAATGACGCTCTCAAAAAGTCGAGAGCGTTACGTAATCGTCGTAGCATATGTTACCAATACTTGAGTGGTAGTAGCAGCAGCAGTAGTAGTAGTAGTAGTAGTAGTAGTAGTAGTAGTAGTAGTAGTAGTAGTAGTAGTAGTAGCAATAGTACCACAAGTCGTAGTAATAGTAGATGGTTCACAGCAATCACACTGCCCACGCTAAGCATTTCTGTCTTGTACATCGTCCATGACCACGCTCTGTCTACTTTATCTTATTCTTCGCGCTGGGCTAGTCGAGAAAGGTGTAGAACGGCGATTTCGAATTTTCGAGAGCCTTACATAATTGTCGTAGCAATATATTTCTTCTTTAGATAACTGAAACTTATAGGTACGTTTTTTGGTCATATATACAAGTGTATTTGTATTAATTTACCTACCGTTTCGACAGACCTGAGTATATTATATGAGAAGGTTGGTACAGTGCAGGCAGTTATGACTGGCAACGGAGACGCCATCTCTCCGTCACTTCACTTCACTTCTATCACTTCACTTCTATATAAAATATTATTGCAGTTCATACAGCTGCGCGCGATGGTATAAAAACAAATGGCGTTTGTATGTTCGCTGTAAAAATGGGACGCACGCCACCTTCACAACTAGCTCAGTCGGTTAATGCAATTTGATAACATGCGAAAACTCTCCGGCTATGCCGTCACAACACATTACCGTCCTTTGTATGATTGTTTTCAGGCTACCCACTTACATATATATTCTTACAACACAAATAAGCCACCCCATACCAGGGATAAAAAAGATGAATCTGAATATAAAAAGGTAATTCGTATAAAATTAAATGTTTAATATAAAGAAAATAAAATGACGATGACACGACAAACGACGACATGACCTAACCCAAGTGATTGACCAAACAAAAAGAACAAAAGAAGAAGGGAAAAGACGAAAACAAATAAGAAAGTGATTGACCAAACAAAAAGAACAAAAGGAGAAGGGAAAGAACGAAACCAAACAAGAATAAAACCGATCGAAGAAGGTGGATAATTCCATACAACCAAATGAAATAAAACCAAATGAGAAGGGGAAAACCAAATAGAATGAAACAAAATAATATGAAGGTGAAGAAGGATAATGAACAGAAAACTAACCAAGTATAAAGGAAATAAAGTGAAACCTAATGAGAAAACACGGACAAATAATATAGAATATGAAAAGGAGAAATGGTACACTCAAAAGGAATATTGGAAACGAACCCAATAACTAACCAATACCCAGAATAATTATTATTATCAATTGACAAATGAATGTAAATGTTTTGATAAAACCTAATAACGTAATGTGAAAAAATAAAAGTACACTAACCCCAGAATTAGAGTTAGATGTAATAAAAAACTCTATAACGACATAAACTTATTAATAATGTAAATCATATTTGTAATGAGAGAGATAGTGAGATAGTGAGAATATAAAATCAACTAAGTGACAAAGAAAAAGTAATTATAGGGATTACCCACTAATAAACACTTAATATAAACATTTAAGGAGTGCAAAAGTGAAAGTGTAAAGCCCCAAAATAATTAGAAACAATATTAATTGGAAAAAACACTTAATAATCAATAAACAAACTCTAAATGATTAATAGTGAACCACATTAATAATTAATAATGTTATTAATGATAGTATTAGGTGTAAGCACTTAATAATATGAAATAAACACTGAAGAAAGATGATGACATTATTATTAAAATAAGAATATTAGTAATAATAAAATTAAGTTAAATTGTATACACCAGTATTTAAAAAGGGAGAATCCCATGAAAGGTAAACAATTGGTGTTACCATGGATTGAAGATAGAGATTATGGAGAAGTAAGGAATTAGAAATGAAATAAATAAACACTCAAGTTATAAGGGATAATTAAATGAATAAGTTTAAAAGGAGTGATGATGTTTATCACCCACAAAATAATAAGAAATGAAATGAATTGTAAACAAACATTACATATTAAACGTTAAAAATTGTTTAATTCAATTTATGAATAGGATATGACTGGAGAAATTGTACAGACCATAGGCCTAGATGTTATGTTTTAATAGTAAGTAATAGCCATATTGTTAACAAAGGCAAAATAGATAAATAAGGAGTTGAAATAATACAGTTCTAACTACACTAGAATATCAGTTATGTAAAAAATAATAGAAACATAAAAAATAGGATAAAAACAGACCCAAAACACACCCGCAAATAAACCGATCAATTATCATAACAAAACAAAACACATTAGAATAAAATGAGATATAATTTGTATGAAATAAGTAAATATAATCAATGGCTGCTTAGGCCTATGAAATGCCTAACTGCCAGAAACAAATAAATACAAATTGTATGAAATCAACAAAGAAATTAATAAATCCAAGGCGAATAACCAACCAAGGATAATTTTTAAATCTTATTAAGAGAAAAATGTTAGAATAAGGACTTAAATTAAAAGAGAAATGTAATTAACAAATGTTAACATAATTGTACAAAAGTTAATATATAATAGAACCCAACCTTAAGGTGTATCAAAACAATCTTTGAAAGGAAATAATAACAGTAGTGATAATATTTAATATGTAGGGAGGAAGACAGAAGAATATGAGCAATCAGAAGATATACAGCTATTTTGTGTAATAATTCAAATTTGATAACAATGGTAATAAGCCAAGATTAACCAATCAGAATTAGTTTGTAACCATGACAACACACGTTGGTTACGAAATTTTCCGTTAATTTATGATACTCTCAAAGTGACGCTCGTCAAGATTAGACGCCAAATATTGAATGACCTAAATTTTCATTTTAAACGTATCAAAAGTAATCTAAATTCGAAAACATGAACCAATAAGAAGAAGACGAAGGACCATAATGTTTAACTGATGCCGAGGACCATTTTACCTGAGAATTAAATGAAAAAATAACTTCAACTAGCATGAAAAAGACGCAAGACATACTTAAGCCCCAAGATTATTGAAAACTGAATACGATTGCTGCCCAATTATATTACAACTGAACGACTGTTTAACCCAAGTCGTCTGATTTGATAAGCATAATTGAATTACCCAAATTCCTGAAATAAACTCACTTTAAATATTTCTCACAGTTGTCTAAACTCTCACTAAACTGAAAATAATTTCGTTCAAAGATTAAGTAAGATAAACAAACACTGAAAATTGAATAATTAAGAAAATAACCTAATGTTAAACTGTAAACTTTTGAAACACACTTTACTACACAGCAGGAACAAATTGTAGCTACACTTTATATTATTTAAGTACAAATAATGTAAGGTAGTGTACTTTTTATTGTAATCATAAGGAATCGTTTTCTCATAACCAAAAGAACTCCCGACTTTGAATGAAATAATTGTAAAACAAGAAATACAGTCGCCATACTTGACTGGACGATTCGTTCAAAATCGATTTCGCTAACCCTAGAGAAATTGTCTCATATAATCTGTCGATGCAAAATTTATTGAATAATCAAATATAATTTTCTTGTCAACTAAATAATTACCAATCAAACATTAAAGAAACTAGTACAGAGTGTAACCATTGTTTTTATTTCATAGGAAGTGTGTTGTATAATTTGTGCAGTTTAGCGAACTTCCAGAATTGACGGCCAGCGCTAACGCTGCAACTCGATTCACTACCTGCTTGATTCAATAGGTCGTGCGAAGGCGGGAACAAATTCGAATACTACCGGCCGTCATCGCTGAAAGCAACTTTGTCACATTATTCATTAATTTAATTGTTTTGGATAAACAATTTGGCGCCACCCGGGATTATTAAACCCCTATGAACAAACAGGTAAGGTTTCCACTCGCGTTGTACTGGTAATGTGAAACATTGCTGCGGACTTCGTTAGCGTCAAATATTGAAGTAACAACACCAGTGTGAGGCGAACACACAGCGTACACATCTTTTACAGAGATGACAAGAATTCTTCGTTACAATATATATCAGGGTACCATCTTAGAGGATGGGTACAAGATGGTACCCGAAACATGTTCCTAATAAGGAAAAAAATATCTTGAGGTAAATTCATTATAAATATTAAATGTATTATATACATCAGGAAACGGACTGTAGCAGAAAGTGATTGAATATATATATATACACGCGCGCGCGTGTATGAGCATATACTTGTGAAATTGGATCGAAATTTTTACCACATAAATGCTAGTTACGAACAATGGGAAACCCACGTTACCACCTATCGTTAACTAATTAACAAGACGGTTTAATTTCTTCGAAGGATCAACCGGACGTTCCTCTGTCGAAATATCACTAACAGGTTAAGGATTGATAGGGCCACTGTAAGGAAAGTATTGTTCGAATACTGTTGTTAGACACGAGGGTCAGTTGAAAAGTTCGCGGAGCGACATCTATAGCTCAGTGGTAGAACTAAAATCTTTCGTGTGCTGAAAGACGTACATTTCGCGTGAACACCTGTTAATTTCCAGATATATCTGTCAATTTATTCACTTTTTACCAGCTGTTTAAAATTTTCCTGTCACGCGTGTTTTTTAAATTTATAGAATCAAACATCACGTTGTGGTGAATTCTATGTTAAAAACGTTTTAGCATTAATGGAAAATCGAAAGGAAATTGTAAATGTGTTAGAAGTTGCTGCGCCTTCAGAAACAACGGTAAGTGGGGCACACTCGAGTTTAAACGTGGTTCTACAAGCATTGAAGACGATCCCAGCAGTTGACATCCAAAAAGGGAAACAAAAAATGGCATTATTGAAAACCCAAAGAACATCATTTCCGAGGCCTGTATTTTACTGTCATGTTTCTCGCTTGTTGTCCATAATTCACACCCATAGGACAGAACAGGGACTGCCATAACTTTATAAAACTTAAAGTTTGTATTACGACGTAACTTGTTCCTAAAAATACGATTGATTGTCTCAGAGATCGTCTGGAACTTACCTAACTTAACATCAACATGATAATTCCTATCATAGCCAGTATCATTTCCCAAATAATTAAAGTGGCTCATTTGTTTCAGAATTCGATCACTAATCATTACTTTTGTCTTATTGGCTCCTTGCCTCGAAATGCCATTACCTTTGTTTTATAGTGAAGATTTTCATATTGTATTGTTTGCAAATATGATGAAGCTTAAAAACAGATTTTTGCAAATCATATTCTGTATTTGAAAGTAGAAGCAATCGTCAGCAAAGAACAGAACATTCAAATACCTGTCTCGTGATAACTTAATACCAGGGTTCACTAGATGTTTTTCACTGCCTTACAAGATCATCAATATAAATGTTAAAAAGATTACGCGATACACTGCAACCTTGTCTAACACCTTGATTGACAGATATTTGTTAAGATATCTTAAAGTTATTTTTGGCAGCTATTCTTGTTCCATTATATAGGCCTTGTATAGTTCTTATAAGTTGCTGAGGGTATCCCAGTTCTGGTAATATCTGTCACACGCACATACAGCCATAATTACATGATAGCATAATTATTGAGCACAAATTACAGCTGTGAATAATTCTACTTTGAACAAATGAATGTAGATATTTTACTAAATGTTATACACATGTAAAACACTACTCGTATAGAAGGCTGTAGTGATGAACATTCTGTCTGCATAACACTGAAATAGCCAAATTACAATTTACGTTTGTTACTAACATTCCGCAAAACAAATTGTTTACATTATTCCGGTGTATCGGTGTTTGTGTTAATTAACATAGGAACGCAGCATTGCCAACGGCAGCGGGTCTGTTTAGACATAACATTAAATCGTTACAGAGTTTAACTGTTGACACACAAGAGGTCGGCTGTCTGGAAATACCGACCAATAGTGAGTGAAAACAACGTTAGTAATAGAGAAGGGACTAAACAGAATGGAGGAGAAACCGACCGTAAGTGACTATAAATCCTAGCTCAGAGACCTAGTGGTTGCTTAACGGGTGGAGGGGTGGGAGGGTTTTGCCCACGGGAACAATAACTCGGGCGTAATACACAACTTCATATAACACAGTTACAGCTTGACCACACCGGCCACCGTAAAGTATTTACTGGACAAATAAATACACCAATTGCGTTATTGTTGAGTTGTTTATACTTGAAACAATATTGGTGTACGAGGTTTGATCGAAAAGGACATGCTAATTTTCTATTTGTATCGGCCATCTGAGAACCACATGCCAATTTCAATTCTTTATTCCTTGTTCTTTTCTTTTTCTCCAATATTCTTTCATCTTTTCAATACGTCTCTTCTTCCTGTCTTCTGTCCACTTTGAACCTGCGTTTTTCTCTCTCCTACCATGGATTCCTTCCATTTTTAACACTTTTGCTCGAAAAACTTCTCATGCAATTGCTTCTTTTGCGTTTATATTATTTTTTTAAATCCTTTTTGACTTCTTTAATCCAACTTGATGTTGACTTCTTTCCCCACAGATATCTGAAGATCTGCTTTGTTAACCTATTGTCGTCCATTCTATATAAATGCCCAAAAAATACTAGTTTTCTTTTTCTCACTGTTTCTATTATATTTTCTATACTTTGATATATTCCATCATTACTTCTTAATTTCCAACCTTTTGAAGTTTTCCGTGGGCCTAAACTTTTTCTAATAAATCATCTTTCCATTATTTCTAGTTTGTCTAAATTATAATTCTATGCTAGACATTTACTTGCATATAGGCATTTTTGCCTCACTACTGTACTGTAATGCCATATTTTCCCATTTTTAGATATGCACTTTTTATTTAAATATCTTTAGTTATACCAAGCGCTCCTTCCATTTTATGAATCCTTTCTTCTATAGCAGATTTTTCTAAGCCATGCCAATTTCCATTATTTGAAAAATTGTGTCTGGTTCATTTACATTTCTACTGGTCTCATGAAAATTGTCTCAGTCAGGTGTAACAATTTTGTATACAGGGGCCTGTGTGTGTGTCTTCGTGGGGGGCTTCAGAACGTTCTTCAACTTCTTCCGCCTTCCAAATTTGATCGTAATTGCTCTCTATTTAAGGCATTTCTCTCTCTGTTAAAGCAAACCTCTCTCCCTCATGGCTCTTTTTCTGATATTGTCGTCCCACATTCTTTAGGTTCGTCCTCCTTTCCTCCTTCTGGATGGCCTCCATTTCTAACTTCCGGAAGTCTAACATGCGCCATTCGTCGATCGTGTCTATAAAATATCAACTGACGCCTTTCTATAGTTTGTATTATGGTTTCCTCAGTCCCCTCATAATATTTCCAATAGTATCATTTCGAAGTCTGGCCAGTCATGATTTCTAGCAGATTCACTCAGGTCCTCCTCTCTACCGCTTATAGTCTCCTTGTAAAACTTAAAACTGAATAGTTAAATGTAACTAAATACCATTACGGAACACATAAAGCAGAGCGCACGACATGACAAACAACCACAATTGTACACATCGTCTCCATTCCAACCAAAATTTCCAATTTTGCATCACAGCACTTTCCAAACCAATTATAGCAACGTCTCTTTCAGTCTGGTAAACATTTCTCAAATGCTTTTTCTGGTATAGCTTTAGGCTCGCTTAGCGATTTTTGTTTCACCTTTTTAGTAGTCACGAAACGTTGTCATTTCGTGATATTTTTCATTATCAGGGAGAGAAAAGATTGCGTTTGTACATAGGCTATCTGAACAAATCGGTGGTTATGGTGTCATTACAATACTTTCTTTTTCTTGAACAAGTAATGACAAGCGTCCTTCTTTAATATCGGGCTGAAATTTTCATAAATTACCCAATCTTAAATATAGCCGTTTTCTACAATTGGGTTCGCACCAGTGGCGCAAAATGCGAATCTCTTCTTTTCTCCTCAACCAAGATGTTTTTGGGCTTTGCAATTATTTCCTTTACGTCAACAGCTTCTAGATCACCAGATACCTTCTTCCTTCTTCTACCCTATCCATGTGCTCCTGCCTTGTCCTCCCCCTCCAACTTCGTCTCTAGGTCATTGCCTCGATCAGGTTGGTGAACCAGTTTGAATGGTGTAGCAATCAACGTCAATCCAATCTCCTCAAAACTTTATCATTAGGTCCTCTTTTCATCCACGGTATTCTTAAGGACCTCTTCCAGCACCACGTCTCAAACGCTTCGGTGTCCATGTTTTGTAAGTCGCGTATGCTTATGCTCCAAACGAAACTGTTTATCAGTTCCTTCCTGGTTGTTAGGGACACGTTTCTGGACGCCAGAACAGATGTTTTCTTGAAAAATGCCTTTCCGGCTTATGCAAGTCTAGCTTTTACAGCACTGATGCATCTCAAATCTGATAAAATTCAGTGCCCAAGATATTTCAAGGAGACAACTTGAGGTAGCCTCCTAAAGTCCAGAAATATATCAGCCTTCCGTTTTCCAGTTCTGGAACCTTTTATGACTTTTGTTTTTTCAACATTTATTGCCATGCCACATTTACCGTTTAGAATCGTATTAATTTATATGTGTCACTATATATTATTTGATTTTAATATAAGTAAAGCTTATCTAGAATGTGAACACTAATAGCAACAGATATGAGTTCCATAAACAGAAAAAAAGTCAAGCCTACGAAATCGTAGACAATTCAAATAGATGCAAGGAGACAAATGAAAACAGAGACTTGAAGAAAGCAAAGTGAATATTTGGAAAGTGGAAGGCAACACTGCTGTACAGATCCTTACGTGGGTGCTTACACGTGGGTGCATGGGTTATGGAAACGGGCAAATCAGTGGTAAAGTTTATAAAGCAGAAAGATTTGTTCAATTAAACAATGCATATAGGCCTACCTGGTCAGTTATAACAAGCATCAGCGTGGCGTCAGCATGTTTGCGCTAAACTCGCTACAAAGAGACGCAGTAGAAGTCAATGATTACTACATAACTGGTTCTAAAGTACACAGACCGTCTGTCTCTACCGAGAGTGTTTACTTCGAAATGTAAACTTTATTCTTGGATTTCGTTGTCCATGACGTGTCCGTTACTTAACTAAATATCACTATAATATTGACGACTCGGAACACAAAGTTTTTTATAAGTAAAAACGTAAAGTTTTACCTTACAGCCTAAACCGGCTTTCACCTATAGAAGGCTTCATCAGAGGCTCTGATGAAGCCTCTGATGAAGCCTTCTATAGGTGAAAGCCGGTTTAGGCTGTAAGGTAAAACTTTACGTTTTTACTTATAAAAAACTTTGTGTTCCGAGTCGTCAATATTATAGTGATATTTAGTAAACTTTATCTTCCGCAGATTACCTGTGCGGAAAACGTTTACCGACCAAATAATGCAATAAGGATTCACAAGTTTGCAGCACTTGACGATAATTAAATTTAATTATGAAAGTTGTGTTAGTGTTTATAATCACAAACAGAATTATCACTGTTGCACACCACCACACCACTATAGCAAAAATTATTCCGATTAGCGCTTTCAAGCTTCTCAAATCATCGTAAGATTGGAAATAACAACAGAAATAAAACAAACTCTTCACACCCCCACCTACCTCACTTTCCACACACACCCCCGCAAACAAAGTTTGTTAATCCTTTGGAAGACTATGAAATTTTAAAAGTAGTAAATAACACAGTTGAAAGAAAGCTTAGGGAGGAGTTGGAAATATTGAAAGAAAGAGAGAAAAGCTTAGACAATTTGATGAATACTAAAACTAAATTTGATAATGAAGATATATTTTATAATATAATTAAGAAGGTAGAGGACGGATAGATAACATTAAGAATTAAATTGCATATAAGAATGTTTTTTAAATAAGGGTCAGTGACCGCGCCCAAAAGTGTGAATGAGAAAGGCTTTACAACGTTAGGTTTTGAAAAGAATGTACACACACACACACACACACGCACGCACACCGATATGAAGATGAGCTGAGAAGCTTGATAGCGCTAATCGGAATAATTTTTCCATAGTGGTGTGCAAAAGTGATAATTCTGTTTGATAATTAAATTGTAAGTCCGTATAGTAGGTTCCCCTAAAAGGAAGCTGTAACAGGTTTTCAATTGTTGCGTTTATTAGGGAAAAGTATACCGTTGCACAATTAAACTGTTTACTATTACAGTGGATTCTGGATTATAGGGACACGCCGGGACTATATCAAGTTATTTACATTTTTTGAAATTACAAAAAATATCCAAAAACTTAAAAAAATTACAGTAAATGGGAGGAACAAAATTTCTTCTGACAGCATATTTACTGTACTTAGACATACTTAAAAGAATGTCCACAGTAATAAGGAAGTTCAGATCAAAAATAAAAATTATAGTTTTAGAGGTGGCGGATCCCCTTAACCGCTACAACTGACAAAACAAAGAAAAATTCTACGACGTCGGATCAGATAAAGGGCACGCAAAAATCACGTGAAAATGGAACAAACTTTTTAAGACGACTTACTAATACTCGCCAGACGTAACCACCAGTGATTTTTCTTGTTTCCAAATCTGAAGACATGGCTTGCTGGAAAGTTCTCATACTATTATCTGGGTCATCGTTGAGACAAACACAAAGTAATTGTTTGATCACAACAATGAAAGTAGTAAATTCAGCTGTTTTAAACGTTACGGTACGCTATCTGACTGACTGTGCTTGCGACCAATCAAAGCCATTTGATATTCCGGGAGCTATCTTTGTAACAGGCCGAAAACTTTTCTAACTACGCTCGTACAGTATATATAACAAGGCCGTCCACTTACGTAGTACTCCAGACTGTTTGAGTACCTGTAACTACCCAAATTATTCCGGCACGCCGGGAAAAGAGTGTAAAATTATTCTGTAACACCTTCGGGACCTATATAAGCAACGACGGCCGGCTTAGAAGTTAGTTACAGTAGCGATTCATTCAGTGCGGATAAAGTGGTTGTTGCTGACCAGTGGAAAGTGATTACTGTGTTATAACTAATGCGGAACTCTTAGTACTTGACATTATTATTGCGTGTAGACAAATTTAACTTGGATTATTGTGTTTCACTACTTGTACTTGTACCTTGTTGATTTCACATTGTTATGTAGTTGATAATTAGTGACTTAATTGGTGCCTGTATTTTGTTTGCGCTGTACAATACGACGATCCGTCGTGAAACCGTAACAATATTAACACTTAGGATTATTCGAATACGCTGTTTGATGTTTTGCACCGGTGTGACTACTTCAAAACTCTGACAGTTAGAAGCTGCTGTTTACAAGAGAGTGACCTGCAAATCGTCTTTTTACTAATCTAATAAAATAAAACAATTGTGTGTGTGTGTGTGTGTGTGTGTGTGTGTGTGTGTGTGTGTGTGTGTGTGTGTGTGTGTGTGTGTGTGTGTGTGTGTGTGTGTGTGTGTGTGTGTGTGTGTGTGTGTGTGTGTGTGTGTGTGTTGTTAACGACCATCACCACTAGGTAGGTATGAAAGCTCATTTTATAACAGGGGGAACAGTATCACATATCGAGATATGTACACAACGCATTATGTGGATGCACAGCTGTGTTCGTGTTTGACGTGAAGCTATTATTGTAACACGGCTGGTACGCGTCGTCGTTATGCACAACCAGGTAATAATCAGATATTCAACAATGTGTAGCATTCCGACCAATCAGTGCGCATTTAGGCAGTGTGTTTGGCATAAAATGTTTATAACCCGTTTGACAGGTAGCTACGAAGGGGGCACGTTGTTCCGACAACGTAACGCTAACACCTGGGTACGGGGTGGCGGCAAACAAATCAATTTATCCCCTCCTCTGTGGCTTCTTTCCCTGAACCCTCAAACTATTTTAATACAGTTTTTCAATTTTCGAACAAAATATTTGTTTCAATAAAATTGTCCTAAGGCTTTCACGGCCGGTGTCAGTTGTATATGAAGAGTTTTCCGGGCTGTTTGGCCGTGGTCTACGGTTTAATGAAAAAAACAAACGTTTCAACAGCACCACTGGCTGCCATCATCAGTGGAATTCAAAGAAATCCAAGACCTCCTGAACGTAGGTGTTATCGTCAGGCCCACAGTACTGTGGTAAGGGTCATCCTTTATCACAGTACTGTGGACCTGACGATAACACCTACGTTCAAGGAGGTCTTGGATTTCTTTGAATTCCACTGATGATGGCAGCCAGTGGTGCTGTTGAAACGTTTGGTTTGTCATTAAACCGTAGACCACGGCCAAACAGCCCAGAAAACTATTCTTATGTTTGTTTCAATTCTTATAAATATATTTCTAAACTAGTGTGCTCACTGAGCTGCAGTATGCTCACTCGCTCTCTATTTTGAACAAACTACATTTATTATATAAATTAAATATAACATACATTCAAGCTACATTTAATATATACATTGACGGCATGTTGAGAGCATGGAAATCTAGAGTGACTTTGGGAATAGAGCTTAACAAATCAGATTGTATGGGTTCCCTGCTGTATGCGGATGACATAGTTCTTATCAAAAAAATGAGGACGATTTACAAAGAACTATGTTTCAATTACAAGAAGTGGCAAGAGAGTACTAACTAACAATTTCGGTAAGAAAGGCCAAAACCATGGCCTTAAAGGTAAATATGCAGTGAGGACTAAGATAGTTATAAACAACAGCACTTTAGAACAAGTAATCCATTTCAAATATATCGGCTGTGCAATAAACTATGATTCTGAATATGATATAAGAGAGAAGATAAATAAATTCATGAACATGTGTGGTACGATTCATAGAAATATTAGAAATAAAACAAGACACAGCACAAGGATTAAGTTTTATAAGGCAGTTGGAATAGCCACGTTGATTTATGCAAGTAAGGCGTGGGTCATGAAAAAAAACCCGCCAAGATTCAGAGTACTTAAATGCAGTTTTTTTCAAAATACTTCAAATTATACGCTGCAAGATAGAATAAGGAATAAAGATATCAAAGCAGAACTTGAAGTAAATAAATGAAATTATTGCACCTTACAGAAGACAATGGTGGGATCATCTGCAACGGATGACAGAAGATCGGTTGCCGGAAGCGGCACTGAACTATAAAGCCATTGGTAGAAGAGACGTGGGCCCTCCGAGAATGAGGTGGGTGCCGGAACAGGTTTATGTAACCTAATCCTTGAACAGGGGAAAAAAGAATTTTTCAATTATGGATAAAATTACAAAATTCTCGACAACCTTCTGTTTCTTTAGTAATATAACAATCGTAGGGCAGACGTTCATACAGTAAACATTAAGCATCCAAAACATTCGAATTTGGGTTAAAATTCCTTTGTATACTCACACAAACTGCTCATAATATATACAAAATCACACAATATAGTATATCACACAATATACTCATACTCACTGCTGGAGTTTCACAGCTTTTCTCAAATTTTACAACTCTTTTTTTTTTGAGTTCTAAGACACAAAAATTTTAAATTTTGAAAACTTAACTCTACATTTAGAGTCTAGTTAAATTCTGTTGAATTTAATGCCCTACTAGAATTTTTACGTTTTTATAAACTTCAGATCCAGTTTTATGGCGCTCACATCCATAAGTTTAAACCTTCCAAATAAAAACACTATATTTAGGTTACGGATACAATTTCCTTTAATTTTGATACCCCATACGGGCATTTTTCGATTTTTCACAATTTTGACTCCTCACATTTTTGCCTTTTGTTTCCTGTTTTTTATAGGATCACTCTCAAAAACAGTAATAAACAGTGTAAACGTTTGGACACGCGTCACACTTTTTCCAAAATCGGTTGATGAAGTCATAACGCGTGGCGAGACATACCGCAAAGACAGACAAATAGACAGACAAAAGCCAAACGCTGAAATGAATTTCGTGAGAGGAGTGAAAGGTGTTCTCTCCGCGATCAAATTACAAATGAAGATATAAGAACTAAGTTGGTGACATGCAGAACGAACCATATGATTGGACAGTGTCCACTGCGATGGAAACAGCATATACAGAGGACGAGCGATGACTGTCTAAAAAACATGTTATAGATTCCAAGGAAGAAGAGATGTAAGTAGGAACAGAAAAAGATGGCGGAACTGAAGGCGGAATAGGCCGTAAGCCTAGACCCTGAGGTAAAAAAGAAGAGAAGATTTTAATTAAATTCCGATATATCAAGCAATCTATAAAAATAATATTTTATAATGGCATAACAAAACGAGTTTCAGATTTCCTTCTTTGTCTTCTATCGAAGAATAGGCGAATAACATGTTCCGGTCCCAAAGAAAATACCTCACTTCGCCAACGCTTCCTAGATCTTCCTATACTTTGTTGTCCAATAGGCTTGTATTGCCAAACTTCCTTAGACAACCTGTCATCTGGCATCCTACTTAGATGAGCAATTCTGCAATACGAGCTTGTGACGATTTAAAAATTATTTAAATAGCACAAATCAAATTTTTTGTTCTTATAACAAGTGAGAGTATAATCCGCCCTTATCTGTACCTAGATTCCTGTATCAACGTGCAAATTGTCCAGTACGAACACGCAAAGTACAATGTTATTAAGCGAAAACTAATAATTCTTTTAATTAAATAAAATACGTATTAATAATAAAGGAAATATCTAACTCATAACCAAAAGGTAGCATAATTTATTACTAGTTAATTAATGAACAATTAATAATACTAAAGGAACGAACTACTTTTCTCAGCGCGTAAACCGCGCCAACTTACAGACTCCCTGCCGGTAAACAACCCCCAGTCGCCGGAGAAACTTCGACATGTAAGCAGGTCAAAAAAATGTGTTGTCAAGTTACACTTAGGTGTATACCGCTAAACAACGATACAGCCAGACGTTAGTTGTTATAAATGATTTAATCCAATGTAGCGTTGGGATAAAACTGAAAAAAACTAGTAATGTAGTGCGTGGAGCTAATATTGGTAATACATAAAAAAAAACTTAGCCGACACATCTCTTTACAAACAGTAAGTGGTAAGATATGTTCCTTACCATATTAAAGTAAACATCAGTGCTACTAAAATAAGAACAATTAAAATGTAAAATGTGAACAACGAACTCCAGAAGAAGAAAGTTAGAACAACAACCGTATGAACTTCAAGTAGCAGAATCCAATCGTCATGAACTAGACTATAATTCGGAAACAATCAACTAAATGGAGGATCCAGAGGAACAACGAACTACACCCAAGAAGACTACTGAAGAAGACCATCTCGAACACCCACAGCAAACTCACTTTCTATTCAGGTGATATTAAATCATAACATTTGTGCATAACTTGTTTTTTTTTTTAAAACCGAAACAAAAAGAACAGTAAAGTTTCTTGTAAAGACTTTTAGATAACTTAAAGATTAGCATATAAATGTTTGTAATTTCTGGAATGATATAGTAATAACCTGATGATGTTTAAAGGTAAAGTAATTCTGAAAATTACATCGGACTATTCTTCAAATAGTTTGGATGAAGTTGTGATATATTAGAATATTGCAAAGTTGAGACCCGGATCCGTGGTACTTGAAATATACATAGCTGAATGATTTTGAGATAAAAAAGAGTAAAGAATAAAAATTTAAAGAATATTTAATGCAGAATATATAAGAATCTTTCTTTTAAAAGTAAAGTAAAGTAAGTAAAAAATTAAAGGATGACCATTAAAGCTATTACTTTTATACTTAGTTAAAATACAAGAATAAAGAGATGTTTTCGCTAATACCCAGAGAGTGAATAAATTTATGCAATCCTTGACTAATTCCTGATATACACATTGTTATTATTTTGTTGGTAAGTAAATTTTACTAACTACAGCAGCTAGTTTAATTAACAGCGAACAATTGAACTGGTTCCCGATGTTATAATATCTTTGCAGGAGAGACGTTATAAGCTTGGGTATTAAAAATTGTTACCTCTTCGGGAATGTTTTCAATGTAGCGTAATCTATTCGTTTGTGGCCATTAACAGATCACAAGAATCTCATCTCATTGTATACTACTCAGACGTTTCTTTCCCCAAACCCTAGTTTCAGAACCATATCACAACACTGGCACTGACATTACCTTATATAAAATTTTAGTCGAGACTCTTTGCTTGTTTTCCCCTGTAACACCTGACGAATTGTGCTATATATTGACTGAAGTTTAACCAATTTATCATCAATTTCATAAAATTTTAGATCGAATAAAAAAACTGTCTGAAGAAATTATTTAGCAACTTAATCCTCAATCGTTAAAAAAAAATCTTTGGATCCGTTAAGGAGTAAGGGCCCCAGGGACTGCTGACCAAACAATTGTTTTCCGGCAATACCGGATGGTGGTTGAAAGAATGGATAGCACACTGAGTGTTGTGGGGTAATCACGGTGACCTAGAAAAAGTAGGTAACAGTTACCCATTTTTAATCATCAACGTATAAACATAGACAAATATACAATTAGTCTAAACTAAATTGAATATTCCAAATGGATTGCGACCAATAATAATTTGCATGTAAATAGAATAATACTAACGTTATCGACGAATGAAATTTTGTATTCATGAACACGTATGATACAGCACGTGTCATATGCATTTCGTGTAAATATTAAATACAATGTTTATTAAATTTAATTATTACATTGTTCATATTAAATTTTAATTTTTAATTTTGATTAAATGAATAATAATTATCAGTAAACAACAATTGTCTTAATTTAATTATAACTTTAAAAATTATAAATACTTCTTCAAATAATATATACTTCTGTAAGTAAAATTTTATTGAATTATATTATTCTGTTTTCACCTGACGCACCTTTTACAGAATTATTCTGTATCTTCAGAGGCTTTTATATGAATTAACGACTAATCGATTCGTATTAATTATTATATAAATTAACGAATAGTATATTTTAAATTATCGATTATTGTAATGTTTACATAGTCAGCTATTTAAAATATTTTATGTCTTTATTTTCATTATTTTAATACATAATAATTCTGTAAAACTTGCGTCAGGTGAAAACAAAATAATATAGTTCAATAAAAGTTTACTTGCAGTGGTATATATTATTTCAGGAAATATTTATAATACAGAAAACCTGCAGAAAATATTAACAGTTATGTGTAAAATAAAGACGAACTAATTTAACAATGTACTAAATGTCCAACTGACAATTGTAATGGTTCATGTTCTTATTTTACCAGTATTTTTTTTTAGGAAAAATTAACAACTAGATTTCTTACGATTATATTTATAAAAGATTTTCACCCGATTATTAGTTCGTGGTCAATTATTAACACTCGTTTAAAACCAGACGTTTTTGCCACACCTACGTCGATCATCTTCAGTGGAGAGGGAATTAGGTACGAGACAGCACGCTAATGAATATAATACGAGGGAAGTCAATCCAGGACTATTAATTTTTAATAAATATAAAACACATTTATGATAGTAAAAAATACTTTTATTTCTCAATGTAATTCCCTGCTACATTTGTACATTTATCCCAGCGTTTCATTAGTGCCTGGATACCCGCAGCGTAGAAAGATTTGTCGTTAGGTCGAAACCAAGATAGGACTGACTGCTTCGCCTCATCGTCGCCGTTGGAATGCTGGCCTCCCAGGAACAAGTTCAATGGCCGAAAAGTTGAAGATCCCTGGGAGCGAGGTCCGGACTGTAAGGGGGTGTCGCAATAACTCCCAGCCAAGATATTGTAGCGTGCATGTCGTGCGGTGGGCGGTATGCGGGCGTGCATTGTCCTGCAGAAACAGAACGCCTTTAGTGGTCGCACCAGGCCGTTTTTTCTTGAGAGCATTGTGCATATCTTGAAGAACTTTGGAGTAATACTCACTGTTAATATTGACTCCACGGGGTAGAAAATCGACTTGAATGATGCCATTTTTATCTCAAAAAATGGAGGCCATAACTTTGCCTGGAGAAGGGCTTGTTCGAAATTTTTGGGAGGTGTTGAGTCCACATGCTTCCACTGCTTTGATACACGTTTTGCTTCTGGGGTGAAATGATGGACCCACGTTTCATCGCAGGTAACAATTCGATCGAGAAAAAGCTGGCCTTCTTTGTCAAAACTCCTTGCAGGTTTGCAATCTTCTTTGCCCATCGAAAGCAGAAAGCTGTCTTGGTACTCAACGTGCACTAACCTTACTGAACTTCAGATGTTCGTGAATGATTTTGTTTACAGTTCCCACAGACACATTTATTTCTTTTACAATTTGCTGACAAGTTATCCGTCGATTATCAAGGATCAGTTCTTCTACACGCTAAATGTTCATGAGAATGACTACAGTAGGCTCCGAACCACCTCGACCGGGATCGTCACTCATTGATGTACGGCCTTCTTTAAAACGTTTGCACCACTCAATGTTTTACTGCGACTAAGAGCCTCGTCACCGTACTGTGCAATGAGTCGCGAATAAATCTCACCTGGTTTTACGCCTTCGTTCACGAGAAATTTCATTACAACACGCTGTTCTACATGTGCATTGGACGCCATGTTCTTTACGACTGACTGTTGTTATTGTTTAACGTGTAAACAATGCAGCGATCCATTCGGTAATAGCTGACACTTGTACTTCATATGTACGACCAACAGAATGCGCAGCAATCTGTTACACTCTAGTCTAACAAAAGTCCCGGATTGTCGTGAACGTCCTTGGTAAATAGATTTATGCATTGTTAAAATGAGTGTATGCCGTGCTAATAAGTAGTGGTTTCATGGTATTTAAGCCAAACGTTTCGATCTGACCAGCGGATGAGGTAAAAGGATTTTGGCAAGTATTTGCCTAAAAATCCTCAGTTCTAATGTAAACCGTTTTCGGTTCTAACAAGAATGATCTATAAATTCTTAAAATATTTTTTAGCTTTCCTCCAATGAATATGGAGGTGAGTCCCAAACGTCTGGCATCTCTTGGGGGGCAGATCCAAGAGAAATGCTGTGATTGTGACGATGACGGTCGTTTGCTAACAATAGAATGAAGTGGATGAACAAAATATAAAGAATCAAGACTCGATTACGGGCCGTTGCCCTGGAGAGAGTATGATAAGAATACAATGTGTATGATATAATGTACGTGATGACATGATGAATGAGAGAGTACGATGTAACGGTTACATTAGTGAAACACGACTGCAGCTTTATTGAAACGTCTCGGAAATGGGGTCAGTTTGAACAGCAGCACTGTATTCCAATTATTACTAATAAACCGAATACATTATGCATATTTCAAACAGTGTTTTTACAGCATGAGTGTGTTTTCTCGTTTTTAATTATTCTGGCCAGTTTCAATTGTCAATCATTCATATGACTGGAAAATGAATTGTTTCCACTAAAGAGAAAAATAAACAGTTATGTTTTCACAACTGGTAAATGCACCGTTTTGTTTCTATTATTATTTGATTGGAAACAACAGTGTATGAATATATGTGGAGCAAAAAGTCGTAAACGGTAAACAAATAATAATAATTATCTTGATCTCAGATTTCTTTCCTGCAGAAAACAGGCAATACTTTACAGGTTTGAAGAAACGTTACAACCAGCATTAATCTAGTTATGCAGACTGTCACAAAAGTTATGAATTGAGTTGAAATTATCATTACACGCCGGCCTGTTTTATCCTATTCAATATGAGGCTTTCTTCCCTTTGATTTATAAATATTGTCACAAAATTACAGAACAGTCTACGTGTTCCAGTGGAATCCGGCTGTAATGTGTGTGCGTACGTGATTCTCAACCCGTTAGCTAGTCCGCGTCAGAAGCCGCGCGCACTGTGTCAAGGCCGCAATGAATTACGCTCTAATGTTTTCCTTTATTGCTAATGAGTAGTATATGGGTGTTTCTGGATTGTCGGCGGTGTATAAATACAAGTATTCAGCGACGCTCAGTTCAGTTTGAGTTGCGATTTATTGGACTGCGGTTCGTAGTATTATAGTACAGTTATTATCGACCGATTACACAGTGAGTTTGTGGCGGAGTGTTATGTGTTTTTATAATTGTGCTGGACAATTGTAATACAATTGTGTTTTATATTAGTTGACATTTTATTGCGAGTGAACAATTTTTATTTTATTTGTTGTAAGAGATTATCTTGTGGATTACAAACTGTTCAATTGTGATAATTAAAGCTGGTGATTGGTGACGTAATCGGTGTCTTGTATTTTGTTTTCCACTGTACCATACGACGATGAGTAGACCGTCGTAACAATATTGCATGCTGTGCTTCCAAGCCAACTAGATAGCACCTATTATGTGGCATCCTATTCAGATGAGCAATCCATCTCTTATTGCTTTCTGCAATAGGATCTAGGATATTAACAACATATAACTCTTTACGAATGTCTTTATTGTATGGTCTATCTCTTCGTGTCCAACCATTAACAGATAAGAAGAATCTCATCTCCGATGCCAGTACCCATTTCAGATATTTCTTCACAGGAGCCCAAGTTTCATAACCATACAGTAACACTAGGACACCCATTACCCTATATAATATTTTAGTCGAGTCACTTTCCTTGTTATCCTGTATAACACTCGACGAATTGTGCCATGCGTTTACTGGAACTTAGCAAATTTATCATCAACTTCATAACTTTTTAGATCAAATAAATAAAACTCTCTGAAGACATTGTTTAGAAATTTAATCGTCAGTCGTTTTTTGAACAAAATTCTTTGACTACGTTAATGGGTAAGGGCCCCAGGGACTTGTGATCAAACAGTTGGTTTCCAGCAGTAATGGATGGTGGTTGAAAGAATGGATGTTGTGGGGTAATCACGGTGACCTAGAAAAGGTAGGTAATTATTACGCTTTCTAGGTTAGATAGTACTTGTACAAAAGTTAATAAAAGTGGGCCTTCTCAGGCAAAACACATAGTCTCTGCCTCATCTGAGAGGTGAACTGGCGGACACCGTGCAAATCTAGACACTGAAGATGACCTCCGATGGTGGTGCAGATATTTCTGTCAATAACGATAACTGTGGACCAGCCCCTAACAGCCCGGCGGAAAAAAATAATTTCAACATTGTTGAAGCCAGACGTAAAAGCTTAAGAAACTTTGTGAATAGAATTCTCTTTTACACGAACGAGTTACCAGCCTGCTGCAGAACGCTCAACCTGGAGGACCATGAACTTTCATTTTGAGGTTCTCCTAGTAGACAGATGACTCGGCAAACGAACTCTCTCTGCCAGGATTCAGTCTAACACAGCCCATGTGTTCAGCAGTTGACCTTTACAGGCTCTTCCTCTTCCACACAAGAAGTACATGCTGCTACCGACGCACAAGGACCGAACCTTATACCTCCAGGCCACCTCGGAACGACCGTCAAGACAAGATCCCTTTGAAAGTCAGGCTATATAAAATTATGGGTGTTTCCACGTTGGGTTATTGTTCTGAATGCGGGGCAGCAATACAGAAAGATTTAAATGCCTTGTAGACAGCAGAAATGAAATTCCTTCGAGCGGTACAGGGGTGTTGAAGATTGAACAGGATGTATAACGATGATATAAATGCAAACTTCATTAAATATTAAAGAGCTTTTGACCACAGCAGATTTTTTATTTACTATGCATGGCTTATTGTAGTAGAAGGGTAGCAAAGTCTCTACTATTGTGTTATAATTGATTAATAATAGTAAATTTAAAAACCTAACGTTTCTCGCTTGTAAACATTTCTACTCTTTTTACCGTCAATGCGAAACAAGATGTTGGTGTACAACACTGTCTTCAAGCCTGTGTGGACAAGTGGCTTACAGCTTTGGGTAACTGCATCTAAATCCAATATTGCCATAATGGAAAGGTTTCAGGCCAAGATGTTACGAGCCATAACCAACTCACCGTGGTTTATCAGCAACGAAGACATCTATAGAGACCTGGACCTGCCCTCAGTCAGTGAAACCACTGCGATGTTCAGCGAAAGATATCTGAAACGGCTTGAAGAGCACACGAATCCTTTAGCTATAAATCTATTGGACAACAGCCTACATCTTCAGTTGATTTATCTTAGCATAGACCAACCGTTTGGTGCGGACGGAAAAATACAAAAGGGACGTATGTTAATCAAAATTTAGCGACGTTACTAATAAATGTAATGTTTGGTCGTTTTAATCATTATTATTTTATCTCCATACGTAATCAATAAAATTAATTAATTGTTCATGAAGTTAATTAAGAATTGGCTTTCCCTTCACCTGTCTATTACACTATTGCTGTATAATCTTTCTAAATACAAACATGCAAAGAAGAAAACATACGTGACAAAAATCAACGAGAGAGAGAGAGGGGGGGGGAAGCCGGTAACGTCTAATGTACTAACTTAGAGTTATTCAGATATAAACAGAACAGTAAACCATGAACGTAAAAAATAAAAAAGATAGAGGCAATAGAGTGATAAAGAAAGTCAGGTGGGAAGAGGAAAGAAGTAAAGAAAACGTAGTAACTTATATAACAGACTTTCTACAAGAGAGAACAAGAAATAAAAAAGTCACTATCGTGATCAGTTTCCTAGTAATGATAAAACAATTTTAACCACCATCAGTATAAACTGTGTATAATTAATATGCAGTATTATAGATGGAGTTTATTTACATGATGCAACAGATGCGGTTGCTTGGAAACTAATTAACAAACCTACTGAAGTCAACGTCCTCAGGTACTTTTTAAGCAAGTGAAGTGATAACTAAAACATTATTAGCATAAAATAAGATGTTCAATGGAACGTTTTCTTTTACTGTAATATTTTGATCGTGACCAGACTGTTCAAGAAACCTTTTTAAGTACGGGAGCTGAAAACAATACGTCGAGCTCACGACATAAGTTTCGACACCACCATTAATCCACTTCTGTTAAACATAGTGCTTCTAATACAAAGGTTTTAAAATATAAAAACACTTAACATTATTATTGCTTCTGGACAATTTTAACTTGTATTATTGTATGAGAGTACCTTGTTAATTACAAATTGTTATTTGTGACTAATTAAAGCTGGTAATTAGTGACTCCATTGGTGATTGTATTTTGTTTCCGCTGTATAACACGGCGATCCGTCACACCGTCGTAACAATATTGCGTAAGTTGTGGACCAGTGATTAGGACTAGGATTAGGAATAGAACAGCAGAAGCAAAAACAACGTCCATCAAAGAAACAGGAATTTTGTGTGTATACGAATGGACTTGGAGCTGAGAAGAAACTAGTAAAGTTTTTATTCGTTGACATTATTATTGCATGTGGACAAACTTAACTTGAATTAAGCTGGAAACACATTGTTATCATGTCACGTGAACTCACGTGAGATCAGGACTTGCCTTAATCCGTGAAATCGTAGTGCAGAGACGCACTTATGTCACGTCACGTCACTTCATGTTTTACATCATCTCACGTGAACTCGCGTGAAGTCGCGTAAACACTTTGTGCCGGTGTGCCGGCTATCGAAGATTTTCGTTAAAGTTTTTTCGGGTAATATAACGCGAACGTGAGTATGCTTAGGCGACCCTTGCACTAAGCGATAATGGGACAGTTGCGCGCGCAGCTTATGGTTGGGGGTCGTCTTGCTTTGTCGCGCTCGGCAGCAGTCTGCACCTTGCCTGGCTCAGAGAATTATCCATCTCCCTCTCCGAACCTTACAATGCAGTTTCTGTTTCTTATGGCTGGCTAAAGAATAAAGGACTCCCGGGTTCTCGAATTAAGCCGGAGCCTGGTCTCGCTGTGAGCCGAACACCTGCTCCAGACATGGACCATTACAAGATCCTCTCAGAAGAGGGAGATGGAGACTGATTTTCTATGTTGCACTCGCCAGCATTTATAAGGTGATATTCATGCATTTATTTATTATTTTGGGGCCGGGCCGGCAGTGTGCCCGTTTACGGTAAATAGCTTTGAAGCCATGTGACCACGTGTACAGACTGTCTACCGGAAAGTTGAGCAGTGATCATGACTCTGAACACTATAATTTGAATTCAAGAACACTTTTATAACTCATTTACATAACACTAAATGCAATGCCTGTAAGTGTGTGCTGCACTGGGAGAGCGCGCCAGAGATATTTTACTATTGTACCATTTTACAGTTGCATCTCCTTTTCATTTAACTCTTTACAAAAATTATGTTACAGCTCAGTAGCTCTGTTCCGGCTAGAACAGCTGTGTACAAATTTTCATTTGACTATGAGTTTCACATTTAAGGGCTGGGGGTTTTCCGGGGTTTTTTTTTGGATGTTTTCTGGAGTTACAAAAGGGTACTTAGTTTTTGTCTGACACACGCTGGTGCAACCTCAGACAGGTTGAAGGCCTGTCAAATTTTGTCAACTACATGCGGGCGCGCTCCCACAGATGCCAGAGCACAACCCCCTTATTGTATTCTTTTCTTTTAATTATTTTATATAGTCATTTGGGGCTAATAGAAATAATTTACTATTTGTCTGGAAATATTTTAGTTGATTTTGCCCCTTGCACAAGGGGTATACTGATTGTTTTTCTTAACTGGTAAACACATATGGATTGACTTCCACTTGTAGTATTTGCTGTTTAATTTTGACTATAAAACATGTATTCAGCATTTTCTTTTTTGGGTAAATCATATACTGTCAAAATTTTCTGAAATTGTAAGGCCTCAAGCAATTAATTTCTGTTTATTAAAGTACATAACGATTTTAATTCCTTTCGGAATTTTGTGAAGTCAAATAACTATTTAGAATTCTATAAACGCTGTTTGAAAGTAGGTGATGTAGTTCTGTCAATTTTTACTTAATGATGTGAAAGGAACTTAAGGTTCACACGCTCATGAGGGGTCCTTGATCAATGGAATGCTAGACAAATGGGCGGTCCGGTTTTATTTATGCGTCATGAATTATTATCATCCTTCCTGGGGTTTTGGCTTTTAGGTAATTCTACTGAACGGGTTGCCGACGGGCGTATATTTTATCACTGCTGGGTTATAAGATTGTAGTTACTCTACCTGGTAGGTGGGTGCATTCCAGGGGCATGCGTGTTAAAATTAATGTGATTGTGGGTTTGTGTACCTTATGTTCTGTGTGTGTTGTTATGTGTCTAGCTAGCCACGAGATGGGAGAGAATTTTATAATTATATATACATGTGTTCACTGATTTATATACACTTGTTGTGCTTAATATTTATACACATTTGTTATGCTTAAGATTTATACACAATTGTGATGTTTTATATTTATACACATTTGTTATGCCTAAGATTTATACACACTTGTTATGTTTTATATTAATACACACTTGTTATGCTTTACCTTTATTCATACTTGTGATTGGGCACACATGTTGTTCTAGTTTAATAATATTAAAGCAGGGCATGAAATAAAATAAATTGTTATCGTTCTGTTACGGCTGAGTTTTATTGCAAGTCCCGTCATACTGGACCCAGCATAATTTTTGCTTCTCTAGGCTTCGGCCTAGTCCTAATTAACTTGTGGCTTCTCTTTCAAAAAAAAATATTAAAATAAATTAAGTTGTTTTTATACTCATAAAAAAAAGGACATAAAAGGAAAGAGGGGTTACAAATGGTACCGCAGAGCGTGGTTTATAAAGGCTGCTACCACAAATGGTAGCTCAGAGCGTGGTTCATTCTAGGCTTGAACCCTTGGGTCCTGGTGTGTGACGGGGCTTGCAGACTCGGAAATATTAATGCGATTGTTGTGACATAGTTGATATAGGCCCATGTAGGCTAGTTATAAGTTGTTTAATTTGTGAGTCGGGTCGCACCACTGAGGCGGTTAATGGTGTGTAAAAAAAAAGTTTTTGATAGCTTGTACGGCTGGGGAGTCGCAAGCGTGGTCTGGAAGACGGAAGGTTGATTCGGGGTCGGAGTTTGGCGTGTTATATTGTTGGGATGCGGTATGGCCCGATCGGAAATCGGTACCGGAACCGACTTGTGTCCGGTTGATGTCGAAGTATTTTTCATTCCCGAATTAGGACTTTCAGTTGATTGTTAGTTGGTTGTTGTGATTTATGTGTTGGTACGGCGTGTGTGTCGAGTTGCTGTTTGATGTTATGTGTGTTTAGTATTGTTGCTTGTCTCTTGTCTCCTTCCGTCGTGGATGTGAATGGTTCAGAATAGGCCAGGTTTTCGCAGCGCTAGAGAACCCGGGGGTCTACTCAAAGGAAGGACAGTACTTGAGTTTTTCCGATTCTTGTTAATATGTTTTGTAGGTTATGTTTGTGTTAGGTGTTTAGTGGGGATTTGTTTTATGATTGTTTGTTTTGTTGAATTGTGCAATTCTGGCGGCGGTATGCTATCAATTGCCCCACCCTCTTACAGGCGTTCTCCAGAAATTTCCGGTGGTGGATGGATTTGATGAGGACCAGCTGTTGGTTTTCTTGGACCTGGTCCTGCAGGTGGCAGATTTCCCGGGTGTGTCTGATGGGGAGGTCTTATCTCTTATATACCCGTATTGCCGTAGTACGTTGGCTGATCTGGTCACCAAGGCTCTGCGTCGGGGTGACAGTGTTGATGCTTTCCATGGGGAGGTGTTGAACTTCTTCCTACCCATTCGACGACGCGCCAAGCTTGAGTTGGAAAAGTTCTATCGCCCACAGGCCTACGGGGAGGCGTTAGGAGACTTCGTGCGCGATATACGGAAGGCTTCCCGGGTGTTAAGATTGGGGTTGCCCGAGACAGAAGGGATACAAGCGATTCTGGAAGGACTGACTCCCCAGGAGAGATCTCGTTTGGCATTCGCGGACCGTCCACGTTGTTTTGCGGACCTTGAGCGACTGTGTGTGCTTTCAGGAACGGTCAAGGAGGTTGACGAGTCCCGGGGAAAAGAGGCTACCGATGTCCAATACTCCAGCGGTTCATCAGGAAGAGCCAAAAGGGACAAACATGGTGGTTGGAGGAGAAAACAGAGACGCTTAGAAAGCCAGAATATTCCGGAAGTGATGGAGGCTACAAGGGGGTGGCAAGTGTGAAGACGGTAACAACAGCTACAGCACAGAAAACAAAGAAACATGAAATTAACAGGGGAAGAAGAAATTATATTAGGGAACAAACATCGGCAAGTAGGGAGCCTGTAGTTAGGCGTAATTCTTATTTGCAGAAGAGTGAGAGTTTAAAGGTTCCAGAGGAAGTACAAGTGCCTAAGAGAATGGTAGATGAAGAAGAGGAAGCAGAAGTAGAAGAGCGGAATTACTTCGTGGGAACAATACAAGAGGATAAGAACGCGTCAGTTAATACTGAATTACTCAAAGAGGACGTCATGGTTGAATCCAGAGGCCGCAGAATTTGTTCCGGTATTTACATCGCGGTTCGTGAGGGATCCAGATCCTGTAACATCACCATCGCCAGTCGAAATTAATTTAGTCATTGCACATGAACCTGGACAGCTGGATTCCAGGGTGGAATATGTTGAGGACGTTGTGGTTGCTGAAAGTGGTCAAGGAGTGGAATCGACAGAAGAGTCAGAAGAGCGGTCTGCAGATGCTGCGCAGGTGAGTATAGTTGTAGGTGTTAGGGAGACTGTAGAGTCTGAAGTTGCAGATGGACACAGGGATGTCCGGGCTGCAAGTGTTTCTGAGGTTGTGGATGGACAAGGGGATGTCCATGCCGCAAGTGTAGTAGAAGTAGATGAGGTAGAAGTTGAGGAGAAATTTGGGGGCAGCGTTGTAGAGTTTGTGAGTGAGAGTGATGTAGTGTGTGAAGATGTGCAGACGCCTTCTGTAAGTAGTGTTGAGGAATCCGAGGAACGGGAGGAAGTTTCAGGTGGACCAGGTGAGCAACTAGAGGAGGACGAGGATGTGCAGTGTTCAGATGGTGGTAGTGGAAGTGATGGCGATGACGTTGGTGATGAACGTGTTGATGAAAATGAGATCAGAGAGGAGGTTGAAGATGGATCAGAGGAGCAACGGGAAGATGCTGAGGAGGTGCAGTGTCAGGAAGTTGATTTGGATTATGTGGACGAAGAAGGGGAAATTGTAGAAAAGGAAGAAATTGTAGCAGAGGAGTTAGACGACGAGCATAATCCAAAGCGGAGTGAAAGTAGTGAGGTAAGTTGCCTTGATTCTGATTCCGAAGAAACCAGTCAGTACAGCTCAACACGAGATAATTTCTTAGAGAGTGGTGTCCGAAAGGAACGAATACCTAAGGTGCGTCATAGAAAGGAGAGAAGAAGAGGTTAACGGGTAGCGGGTAGATGTTCCCCACACTCCCTGTGGTGTTCATCTATTTCAGGGTTGCGCCCCTGCCCACGCGAGCCTTGGTTTCCTCCATTCATCCTTATTTCGGAGGGAACCAGGTCCTTACCCTTAGTCCTAACTATTGACCCTTTAATGCTCCTTGCCCCAGTTCATTTTCCCGATTTCCCTACCCTTGCCCTTAGTTACAAAAAAAAAAAAAAAAAAAAAAAAAAAAAAAAAAAAAAAAAAAAAACCTATTGATAAGGAAGAGAGAGACTTGCCGGAAGTCAGTAGATTGTGGTCCTCGAGATGGTTGTGGTCCTTGAGATCGTCAGTTTCCCCTGTTGAAAAGTTAGATGGAGTGATGGTGTGCTGTTGTTGGTTGTTAATAGTTGTTGAGGTTGATGGTGTTCATTATAGGGTCAGTGCCATGCTGCATTCTCCAGTTGTTTTCCTGGTGTTCTTTTGTTGAAAGAAAAGTTGTGTAATAGGTGCTGTAGAAAGGTGAACCCCCTCTAGTTATGTGGTATTCGAACGAGTAAAAGATGGGATTAATGTTCGTGTGCCCTTGGTGCGGTCCTCTCTGTCTGGCCAAGCGGGGCCGTCCGCCCTTGTGTAGGGAAGTGGGCCAGCCATATGGCAAGGTTGGAGATGCCTTGTGGGTGCATGTGGCTGGTCGGTCCGAGAGATGGACGAGAGGTAGCACGGTCGCTCACATATCAAGGTGTGAGATGCCTTGTTGGGTCTTAGGACAAATATGTGAGTGGGACCGGTGGGAGTAGGTGATGGTCACCGGAGAGGGTGACGTGTTGGGGCGGTCCCGTGGGGTTGGCATAGCGGAGAGGGTCGCATGGGGATGTCTGTTCTCCTGGGAGCAAGTGCCGCCGGGCCACCTTACCCACGATGTCCACCGGAGTATTTAAGAAGGGGGGTACACTGCAGGGTACTTTCCCGAGGTTTCGAGTGGGGCAACCGGGTTGCCCTTTCGGGGTGGGGGTGTGCCGGTGTGCCGGCTATCGAAGATTTTCGTTAAAGTTTTTTCGGGTAATATAACGCGAACGTGAGTATGCTTAGGCGACCCTTGCACTAAGCGATAATGGGACAGTTGCGCGCGCAGCTTATGGTTGGGGGTCGTCTTGCTTTGTCGCGCTCGGCAGCAGTCTGCACCTTGCCTGGCTCAGAGAATTATCCATCTCCCTCTCCGAACCTTACGATGCAGTTTCTGTTTCTTATGGCTGGCTAAAGAATAAAGGACTCCCGGGTTCTCGAATTAAGCCGGAGCCTGGTCTCGCTGTGAGCCGAACACCTGCTCCAGACATGGACCATTACAAGATCCTCTCAGAAGAGGGAGATGGAGACTGATTTTCTATGTTGCACTCGCCAGCATTTATAAGGTGATATTCATGCATTTATTTATTATTTTGGGGCCGGGCCGGCAGTGTGCCCGTTTACGGTAAATAGCTTTGAAGCCATGTGACCACGTGTACAGACTGTCTACCGGAAAGTTGAGCAGTGATCATGACTCTGAACACTATAATTTGAATTCAAGAACACTTTTGTAACTCATTTACATAACACTAAATGCAATGCCTGTAAGTGTGTGCTGCACTGGGGGAGCGCGCCAGAGATATTTTACTATTGTACCATTTTACAGTTGCATCTCCTTTTCATTTAACTCTTTACAAAAATTATGTTACAGCTCAGTAGCTCTGTTCCGGCTGGAACAGCTGTGTACAAATTTTCATTTGACTATGGGTTTCACATTTAAGGGCTGGGGGTTTTCCGGGGGTTCTTTTTGGATGTTTTCTGGGGTTACAAAAGGGTACTTAGTTTTTGTCTGACACACGCTGGTGCAACCTCAGACAGGTTGAAGGCCTGTCAAATTTTGTCAACTACATGCGGGCGCGCTCCCACAGATGCCAGAGCACAACCCCCTTATTGTATTCTTTTCTTTTAATTATTTTATATAGTCATTTGGGGCTAATAGAAATAATTTACTATTTGTCTGGAAATATTTTAGTTGATTTTGCCCCTTGCACAAGGGGTATACTGATTGTTTTTCTTAACTGGTAAACACATATGGATTGACTTCCACTTGTAGTATTTGCTGTTTAATTTTGACTATAAAACATGTATTCAGCATTTTCTTTTTTGGGTAAATCATATATTGTCAAAATTTTCTGAAATTGTAAGGCCTCAAGCAATTAATTTCTGTTTATTAAAGTACATAACAATTTTAATTCCTTTCGGAATTTTGTGAAGTCAAATAACTATTTAGAATTCTATAAACGCTGTTTGAAAGTAGGTGATGTAGTTCTGTCAATTTTTACTTAATGATGTGAAAGGAACTTAAGGTTCACACGCTCATGAGGGGTCCTTGATCAATGGAATGCTAGACAAATGGGCGGTCCGGTTTTATTTATGCGTCATGAATTATTATCATCCTTCCTGGGGTTTTGGCTTTTAGGTAATTCTACTGAACGGGTTGCCGACGGGCGTATATTTTATCACTGCTGGGTTATAAGATTGTAGTTACTCTACCTGGTAGGTGGGTGCATTCCAGGGGCATGCGTGTTAAAATTAATGTGATTGTGGGTTTGTGTACCTTATGTTCTGTGTGTGTTGTTATGTGTCTAGCTAGCCACGAGATGGGAGAGAATTTTATAATTATATATACATGTGTTCACTGATTTATATACACTTGTTGTGCTTAATATTTATACACATTTGTTATGCTTAAGATTTATACACAATTGTGATGTTTTATATTTATACACATTTGTTATGCCTAAGATTTATACACACTTGTTATGTTTTATATTGATACACACTTGTTATGCTTTACCTTTATTCATACTTGTGATTGGGCACACATGTTGTTCTAGTTTAATAATATTAAAGCAGGGCATGAAATAAAATAAATTGTTGTCGTTCTGTTACGGCTGAGTTTTATTGCAAGTCCCGTCATACTGGACCCAGCATAATTTTTGCTTCTCTAGGCTTCGGCCTAGTCCTAATTAACTTGTGGCTTCTCTTTCAAAAAAAAATATTAAAATAAATTAAGTTGTTTTTATACTCATAAAAAAAGTACATAAAAGGAAAGAGGGGTTACAAATGGTACCGCAGAGCGTGGTTTATAAAGGCTGCTACCACAAATGGTAGCTCAGAGCGTGGTTCATTCTAGGCTTGAACCCTTGGGTCCTGGTGTGTGGCGGGGCTTGCAGACTCGGAAATATTAATGCGATTGTTGTGACATAGTTGATATAGGCCCATGTAGGCTAGTTATAAGTTGTTTAATTTGTGAGTCGGGTCGCACCACTGAGGCGGTTAATGGTGTGTAAAAAAAAAGTTTTTGATAGCTTGTACGGCTGGGGAGTCGCAAGCGTGGTCTGGAAGACGGAAGGTTGATTCGGGGTCGGAGTTTGGCGTGTTATATTGTTGGGATGCGGTATGGCCCGATCGGAAATCGGTACCGGAACCGACTTGTGTCCGGTTGATGTCGAAGTATTTTTCATTCCCGAATTAGGACTTTCAGTTGATTGTTAGTTGGTTGTTGTGATTTATGTGTTGGTACGGCGTGTGTGTCGAGTTGCTGTTTGATGTTATGTGTGTTTAGTATTGTTGCTTGTCTCTTGTCTCCTTCCGTCGTGGATGTGAATGGTTCAGAATAGGCCAGGTTTTCGCAGCGCTAGAGAACCCGGGGGACTACTCAAAGGAAGGACAGTACTTGAGTTTTTCCGATTCTTGTTAATATGTTTTGTAGGTTATGTTTGTGTTAGGTGTTTAGTGGGGATTTGTTTTATGATTGTTTGTTTTGTTGAATTGTGCAATTCTGGCGGCGGTATGCTATCAATTGCCCCACCCTCTTACAGGCGTTCTCCAGAAATTTCCGGTGGTGAATGGATTTGATGAGGACCAGCTGTTGGTTTTCTTGGACCTGGTCCTGCAGGTGGCAGATTTCCCGGGGGTGTCTGATGGGGAGGTCTTATCTCTTATATACCCGTATTGCCGTAGTACGTTGGCTGATCTGGTCACCAAGGCTCTGCGTCGGGGTGACAGTGTTGATGCTTTCCATGGGGAGGTGTTGAACTTCTTCCTACCCATTCGACGACGCGCCAAGCTTGAGTTGGAAAAGTTCTATCGCCCACAGGCCTACGGGGAGGCGTTAGGAGACTTCGTGCGCGATATACGGAAGGCTTCCCGGGTGTTAAGATTGGGGTTGCCCGAGACAGAAGTGATACAAGCGATTCTGGAAGGACTGACTCCCCAGGAGAGATCTCGTTTGGCATTCGCGGACCGTCCACGTTGTTTTGCGGACCTTGAGCGACTGTGTGTGCTTTCAGGAACGGTCAAGGAGGTTGACGAGTCCCGGGGAAAAGAGGCTACCGATGTCCAATACTCCAGCGGTTCATCAGGAAGAGCCAAAAGGGACAAACATGGTGGTTGGAGGAGAACACAGAGACGCTTAGAAAGCCAGAATATTCCGGAAGTGATGGAGGCTACAAGGGGGTGGCAAGTGTGAAGACGGTAACAACAGCTACAGCACAGAAAACAAAGAAACATGAAATTAACAGGGGAAGAAGAAATTATATTAGGGAACAAACATCGGCAAGTAGGGAGCCTGTAGTTAGGCGTAATTCTTATTTGCAGAAGAGTGAGAGTTTAAAGGTTCCAGAGGAAGTACAAGTGCCTAAGAGAATGGTAGATGAAGAAGAGGAAGCAGAAGTAGAAGAGCGGAATTACTTCGTGGGAACAATACAAGAGGATAAGAACGCGTCAGTTAATACTGAATTACTCAAAGAGGACGTCATGGTTGAATCCAGAGGCCGCAGAATTTGTTCCGGTATTTACATCGCGGTTCGTGAGGGATCCAGATCCTGTAACATCACCATCGCCAGTCGAAATTAATTTAGTCATTGCACATGAACCTGGACAGCTGGATTCCAGGGTGGAATATGTTGAGGACGTTGTGGTTGCTGAAAGTGGTCAAGGAGTGGAATCGACAGAAGAGTCAGAAGAGCGGTCTGCAGATGCTGCGCAGGTGAGTATAGTTGTAGGTGTTAGGGAGACTGTAGAGTCTGAAGTTGCAGATGGACACAGGGATGTCCGGGCTGCAAGTGTTTCTGAGGTTGTGGATGGACAAGGGGATGTCCATGCCGCAAGTGTAGTAGAAGTAGATGAGGTAGAAGTTGAGGAGAAATTTGGGGGCAGCGTTGTAGAATTTGTGAGTGAGAGTGATGTAGTGTGTGAAGATGTGCAGACGCCTTCTGTAAGTAGTGTTGAGGAATCCGAGGAACGGGAGGAAGTTTCAGGTGGACCAGGTGAGCAACTAGAGGAGGACGAGGATGTGCAGTGTTCAGATGGTGGTAGTGGAAGTGATGGCGATGACGTTGGTGATGAACGTGTTGATGAAAATGAGATCAGAGAGGAGGTTGAAGATGGATCAGAGGAGCAACGGGAAGATGCTGAGGAGGTGCAGTGTCAGGAAGTTGATTTGGATTATGTGGACGAAGAAGGGGAAATTGTAGAAAAGGAAGAAATTGTAGCAGAGGAGTTAGACGACGAGCATAATCCAAAGCGGAGTGAAAGTAGTGAGGTAAGTTGCCTTGATTCTGATTCCGAAGAAACCAGTCAGTACAGCTCAACACGAGATAATTTCTTAGAGAGTGGTGTCCGAAAGGAGCGAATACCTAAGGTGCGTCATAGAAAGGAGAGAAGAAGAGGTTAACGGGTAGCGGGTAGATGTTCCCCACACTCCCTGTGGTGTTCATCTATTTCAGGGTTGCGCCCCTGCCCACGCGAGCCTTGGTTTCCTCCATTCATCCTTATTTCGGAGGGAACCAGGTCCTTACCCTTAGTCCTAACTATTGACCCTTTAATGCTCCTTGCCCCAGTTCATTTTCCCGATTTCCCTACCCTTGCCCTTAGTTACAAAAAAAAAAAAAAAAAAAAAAAAAAAAAAAAAAAAAAAAAACCTATTGATAAGGAAGAGAGAGACTTGCCGGAAGTCAGTAGATTGTGGTCCTCGAGATGGTTGTGGTCCTTGAGATCGTCAGTTTCCCCTGTTGAAAAGTTAGATGGAGTGATGGTGTGCTGTTGTTGGTTGTTAATAGTTGTTGAGGTTGATGGTGTTCATTATAGGGTCAGTGCCATGCTGCATTCTCCAGTTGTTTTCCTGGTGTTCTTTTGTTGAAAGAAAAGTTGTGTAATAGGTGCTGTAGAAAGGTGAACCCCCTCTAGTTATGTGGTATTCGAACGAGTAAAAGATGGGATTAATGTTCGTGTGCCCTTGGTGCGGTCCTCTCTGTCTGGCCAAGCGGGGCCGTCCGCCCTTGTGTAGGGAAGTGGGCCAGCCATATGGCAAGGTTGGAGATGCCTTGTGGGTGCATGTGGCTGGTCGGTCCGAGAGATGGACGAGAGGTAGCACGGTCGCTCACATATCAAGGTGTGAGATGCCTTGTTGGGTCTTAGGACAAATATGTGAGTGGGACCGGTGGGAGTAGGTGATGGTCACCGGAGAGGGTGACGTGTTGGGGCGGTCCCGTGGGGTTGGCATAGCGGAGAGGGTCGCATGGGGATGTCTGTTCTCCTGGGAGCAAGTGCCGCCGGGCCACCTTACCCACGATGTCCACCGGAGTATTTAAGAAGGGGGGTACACTGCAGGGTACTTTCCCGAGGTTTCGAGTGGGGCAACCGGGTTGCCCTTTCGGGGTGGGGGTGTGCCGGTGTGCCGGCTATCGAAGATTTTCGTTAAAGTTTTTTCGGGTAATATAACGCGAACGTGAGTATGCTTAGGCGACCCTTGCACTAAGCGATAATGGGACAGTTGCGCGCGCAGCTTATGGTTGGGGGTCGTCTTGCTTTGTCGCGCTCGGCAGCAGTCTGCACCTTGCCTGGCTCAGAGAATTATCCATCTTCCTCTCCGAACCTTACGATGCAGTTTCTGTTTCTTATGGCTGGCTAAAGAATAAAGGACTCCCGGGTTCTCGAATTAAGCCGGAGCCTGGTCTCGCTGTGAGCCGAACACCTGCTCCAGACATGGACCATTACAAGATCCTCTCAGAAGAGGGAGATGGAGACTGATTTTCTATGTTGCACTCGCCAGCATTTATAAGGTGATATTCATGCATTTATTTATTATTTTGGGGCCGGGCCGGCAGTGTGCCCGTTTACGGTAAATAGCTTTGAAGCCATGTGACCACGTGTACAGACTGTCTACCGGAAAGTTGAGCAGTGATCATGACTCTGAACACTATAATTTGAATTCAAGAACACTTTTATAACTCATTTACATAACACTAAATGCAATGCCTGTAAGTGTGTGCTGCACTGGGGGAGCGCGCCAGAGATATTTTACTATTGTACCATTTTACAGTTGCATCTCCTTTTCATTTCACTCTTTACAAAAATTATGTTACAGCTCAGTAGCTCTGTTCCGGCTGGAACAGCTGTGTACAAATTTTCATTTGACTATGGGTTTCACATTTAAGGGCTGGGGGTTTTCCGGGGGTTTTTTTTTGGATGTTTTCTGGGGTTACAAAAGGGTACTTAGTTTTTGTCTGACACACGCTGGTGCAACCTCAGACAGGTTGAAGGCCTGTCAAATTTTGTCAACTACATGCGGGCGCGCTCCCACAGATGCCAGAGCACAACCCCCTTATTGTATTCTTTTCTTTTAATTATTTTATATAGTCATTTGGGGCTAATAGAAATAATTTACTATTTGTCTGGAAATATTTTAGTTGATTTTGCCCCTTGCACAAGGGGTATACTGATTGTTTTTCTTAACTGGTAAACACATATGGATTGACTTCCACTTGTAGTATTTGCTGTTTAATTTTGACTATAAAACATGTATTCAGCATTTTCTTTTTTGGGTAAATCATATATTGTCAAAATTTTCTGAAATTGTAAGGCCTCAAGCAATTAATTTCTGTTTATTAAAGTACATAACGATTTTAATTCCTTTCGGAATTTTGTGAAGTCAAATAACTATTTAGAATTCTATAAACGCTGTTTGAAAGTAGGTGATGTAGTTCTGTCAATTTTTACTTAATGATGTGAAAGGAACTTAAGGTTCACACGCTCATGAGGGGTCCTTGATCAATGGAATGCTAGACAAATGGGCGGTCCGGTTTTATTTATGCGTCATGAATTATTATCATCCTTCCTGGGGTTTTGGCTTTTAGGTAATTCTACTGAACGGGTTGCCGACGGGCGTATATTTTATCACTGCTGGGTTATAAGATTGTAGTTACTCTACCTGGTAGGTGGGTGCATTCCAGGGGCATGCGTGTTAAAATTAATGTGATTGTGGGTTTGTGTACCTTATGTTCTGTGTGTGTTGTTATGTGTCTAGCTAGCCACGAGATGGGAGAGAATTTTATAATTATATATACATGTGTTCACTGATTTATATACACTTGTTGTGCTTAATATTTATACACATTTGTTATGCTTAAGATTTATACACAATTGTGATGTTTTATATTTATACACATTTGTTATGCCTAAGATTTATACACACTTGTTATGTTTTATATTGATACACACTTGTTATGCTTTACCTTTATTCATACTTGTGATTGGGCACACATGTTGTTCTAGTTTAATAATATTAAAGCAGGGCATGAAATAAAATAAATTGTTATCGTTCTGTTACGGCTGAGTTTTATTGCAAGTCCCGTCATACTGGACCCAGCATAATTTTTGCTTCTCTAGGCTTCGGCCTAGTCCTAATTAACTTGTGGCTTCTCTTTCAAAAAAAAAAATATTAAAATAAATTAAGTTGTTTTTATACTCATAAAAAAAAGGACATAAAAGGAAAGAGGGGTTACAACTTGTGAAGGCAAATAATATTCTACTTAATCAAAAAAATCAGTTAACATACGAAGGAGCTGGATACACGATATAAACTTAGAAAGACAAGAAAAAGGTTACTTTCAGAACCTAGTACAAGATTTAAAGTACAAAATGCAAGAAGATCCAGCTAAATTTCAAATGTATTTCAGACTGAATAAGGGAAAATTTGATTATTTACATAATCTTATTAAAGATGATATACAAAAAATGAACACCCATGTCCGAAATGCTAAAAGCTCTCAAGAGATATTATTAGCCGTATGTTTAAGGTAAGTGTGAAATAAACGAAAACAAAGGATTGGCATCTAAATTGATTATATATTAAAGCAACGTATAATTGTTAAAATTTAGTATTTTTAAAAGCATAAAATTTTTTTAACATCTTGCAACAGGAAATTACTGATCAGTGGTTATAAAAAACACATTTTTTAATTAAAAAAAGAAACATACTGTAATTTACATATCATTAATCTTCGTGCAATCTCACTTTTTGTATTAACAACTCCTCCATTTTCACGCATTTGTCACCTCACGCCTCACATAAGTGTGGTTGAACAGAAAATGTGATTGATGACCGGCTATGTCACGTGACATCACGTGGTATACATGACGTGAAGACAGCGTGTCTCCAAGCAATTTAACTCAAGCTGAGAACCCACTCTCACATTTTCCAGCTTTACTGTATAAGAATACCTTGTTATAGTAATTTCATTGGCGTCTGTATTTTGTTTCTGCTGTACAACACGCCGATCCGTGGGACTGTCGTAACAGCACGCTTAGCATACTTACATTTATTTGCCCTGGAACTCCGCTCATCACTCGTGCCACCTTTGTAAACTTTAAAATCTCTCTCTCTCTCTTTCTCTCTCTCTCTCTCTCTCTCTTTATAATTTGTGTCACTCAACTTTGTCAAGTCACACGACAACGAATGGAATTGATCATCTGTAGAACCACAACACATATGTAGGAGAACCACGAGACGCGGACGGTACGTTAACGTCTAATTTGCAATTTTATTAAAACTTTTTTTGTCTGAAAAGGGAAAACATTAACACGACATTTTCTCCCAACTTTCTCGGCTAGTGAACCCATATAATGTAACACGTTATAAATATTGCATGAGGGGTTTTTAACCCGCGACGTATAGTGGTGCAGAAAAATTCTTTTTTTTTCTACTAGCAATTTTATACAAACCACTATGTTGTCTTCGGTATTGGCGAGCGCTTTCGGCAGTCAAGCCATCTTCAGGTCATTTACCAACGATTGGTAGGTTGGTAAATGGCTTGACTGCCGAACGCGCTCGTCAATACCAAAGACAACATCGTGGTTTGTACAAAATTACTAGTAGAATTATTTGAGACCACTAACACTCCAATACAACAATAAAAAAAATCTTTTCTTTTTTCTATTTCTTTTGTAGTTTAGAGTTCTTGGTAGCCCTCTCAATCCTTAACAAACGATTCATCAGAATACTCATAAATACTCATACACGCGAACCTTAAAGTTTATGAGGTCGTCACAAGTTTCGTGTATTTCGGTTTCTTATTACTAAAGCGCGTATAAGGATAAAATAAAATGTCGTTTTACATTAGTCAGACGTTTTGTAGCCAAAACTCTGAAAATATGGAAATATTCAGCGCTCACTCGTAATATCGAACTAAAGTTAATGTAGAGTTTGATTTTAACAATAGCAACATATGCCGCCGAGATATGAAATTTTTAAATCAAGTTAACGGAAGAAAGTAGACTCCTTCGAAATGTGGGCACACGCATCGAAGGTGGTTAAAATTGTTATGGTCAAGTCATCGTACTAACGCATCGATTTTATAATAGCTATACAGCGAATGAATTACCCCCACTTACAGGTATAGCTAATTTGCCTTGAGAAAAGAGAGGGAAGACAACGCGATACCAGTTCACTGTCTCACTTCCATATTCTCTCTCTCTCTCTCTCTCTCTCTCTCTCTCTCTGTCACACACACATGCTTTCACTGTTCTTGCCAGTCTTGTTGCTATGAAAAACTGTTTAAGACTGCTGTGAGCAAGTGAGAAATTATTGAAAATCTTGTTTGCCTCGCAACGAGGTATTTGTATATACATTGCGCATCTCTAAGCCACTGTTCAATTTCTATCGTCAGGTTTCTAGCTGAAAACAAAGAAGCCTGGAGAATTACTATTGAGGGAGCAACGTCACAATGCCACTGTATCTGTACGAGGGTCAGTGAGAGAGAGGGAGAGAGAGAGAGAGATAGATAGATAGATAGATAGATAGATAGAGAGAGAGAGAGAGAGAGAGAGAGAGAGAGAGAGAGAGAGAGAGAGAGAGAGAGAGAGAGAGATAGCGAAACAGACAGACTGATAGATACACACGCACACACACACGCGCGCACACACAGACTGACAGATAAATAGATTGACAGAACGACGCACCGAGAGAGAGAGAGAAGAGGCCACATATTTAACAAAAGACATATCTAGAAGTAAACGATAATGATTTAATAAAAGGCAATCGGGAAGAAATGGCTTTAAAAAGGAGAAAAACGACAAACGTTTAGGGGAAAATATTCGACAAAGAAACAGAGAAGGAAACATTCCGCGAGGGAAATGTAGTCGTGTTATTAAATCGTTTTCTATTATAAATTTTCAATTCTACTACGTACAGGCTGTGGTGTGTGTGTGTGTGTGCGCGCGCGTGTGTGTGTTTGTATTCATACCCACAGAGAACGGTCCGCCGGTAGACAAACGGAATGCAATAATAAAAAAACGCGTTTACCTGTCCATTATTGTCAGTTACAAAACAAATAGTTTTTCCCGTTTCAGGTTGATTTAATTTAATTTTGTTTAAACGTGCAAATTGGTAGGTGTGTGTGTGTGCGTGCGCGCGCGCCCACTATTGTGGCCGACTAAATCTGTTTGTATCTATTTATAGTACCACACAGCAGTGAACAATAGCAACATACATTAGTCAACCGTTCTAAATTTGGCCTCCTGTGGTGTTTATTTCTGAGTTACCACGTGTGTCACGTTCGTAAATTGTGACGTCGACTTGTGTGTGTGTGTGTGTGTGTGTGTGTGTGTGTGTGTGTGTGTGTGTGTGTGTGTGTGTGTGTGTGTGTGTGTGTGTGTGTGTGGGTGGTGTGTGTGTGTGTGTGTGTGTGTGTGTGTGTGTGTGTGTGTGTGTGTGTGTGTGTGTGTGTGTGTGTGTGTGTGTGTGTGTGTGATTTATAACAATCTGTAGGGTGCAACTAAATATAAACCAGGGAAGGTAAAACAATCAGAGACTTGAGAGTAAGCTTTCGTTTTGGTTGACCTAGTGTTAAGTCGCGTCCCTTTCTTCTAAGGGTAAGGTTACACGGGCGTGTTTCTGCCGGCCCTTTGCGTGCGGTTGGGAAACGCATTGAATTTAACACACAGGTGGCGATGAAGCTGGTCACACGGACGTGGGAATAAACGCACGGATCGTCAACTCTGCTGCGTTTTCAAGGTCTCCCGCATCGAAACGCAACCTGCTGAGTTGTTAGTGCGTTTTTTTAACACGCGCGAGAGTAGGGTCACACGCTTTGTTCAAAGATGCCGCTAAAATAGCATTTGTTTATTTACTTGTTATTATGGTAAATAATTTGGTCTCCATGACATCTTTATAAAAAAATATGTAATGTAAAAACTTTTCTTAATAAATATTTATTTACTACAGATAACCAATGTTTTTGTTAATCTAAACACGGACGTTTCTGTACAGTTGCGTTATAACCTTTATATACACATTTAACCTTATAGCCAGAGCTGTAGGGATGCGCGTCCAAGACGCCCAAACGCTGCCGTCATGTTTTATATTTTCAAAGCACTCAACATTGAAAATACACAAAAAGCTAATATTTACACCACAATCACACACAGTAATACCAGTTAAAAAAAAAAAAAAAAAACCAACAGGAAATCATAACAACAACCAACCAAAACACAAGTACTACACAGGGCTCAAAATTAAGAAGGCTAAGGATGGGAACAATAGGATTTCCGAAACATGTCTCAAAAAAGGGAAAAAACATTCTGAGGTAAAGTAATTATAAATATTATATATGCATCAAGAAATAGACTGAAGCAAAAAGTGTTTGAATACACGCACACACGCGCACGTGCGCGCGCGCGCGTGTGTGTGAATTATGTTACAAAATCTGTACATTTTTAGAATAAAGCGAAATACTGAGAATAAGTTATCAGAAGTCGTGCGAACACGCATACACACACACACACACACACACACACACACACACAGATCTATGTAAATGCACTCATGTTGTTTTTTTACACCGCCAGGTATTTCATCACATTATCTTTTATTAATGTGAAAAAAATTCCTAGAAAACAACGCCGCTCAGGTCATGTCCGTTCAGTAGGCGTCGGTCCTCGCGCTCAAGTGCATTTTGCATACGCGTAGGCGTCCAACGCTGATAACGTTATGATAATCATGTTTACTTTAATCGTATAAAGCTTTCGTTTAATTAAATGGCGATTATTTTTCAATTTACGCTTCCCACGCCTTCCCGGTGCACACACATTCACACAGAGTTGTTCACATTACACATATCGTATGCGAAATTAATAACGTTTAAAAGTCAAGTGTTTAATAACCAATTAAATTTATTTTTCGAATGGAAATATTCTAATAAAATATACAAAAACACCTGTATTATCCGCACTAATTTCTGTTTCTGCGTTCCTCTTTGTCGTTGCCTGTTTCCGGCCGCCGTTGTAACTGTTTTAACTATTGAGCGGTTGCTTTCCTCCAAGCTTCGCTATTGTTTCACTGTCAGATATCGAAGTACATTAATTATTATTAAAATTAAGAACCGGGCTGTAAGGCCGCGGTCTGCTACAGCTATCGTGCTGACAGATGTTGTTATCAGACGTATCGGCCCCACCTACGGAGGACAAAGTGCTCGTCAGTGAAACCACAGTACCGTGGCAGAGGCTGTGGACAGTACTGTTAGTCAGGCTTTGCCACAGTACTGTGGTTTCACTGGAACCACAGTAATGTGGCAGTGAAGAGTCCTTCTTCCAGAAATGACTCTATCTTTCCTGTCTGTAGTACTACTTATCAGGTCTTTACATTCTACGTAACTCCATAATATTTCTTGAAGGTTTTCTGTATTATGACTATTTCTTCAAATACTATAAACTTAAGCAAGTAAATTTTAGAAATTATATTCTTGTGTTTTCACCTGACACACGTTTTACTGAATAATTCTGTATCTTCAGAGGTTTTTGTATGAATTAACGAATAATCGATTTGTATTGTTTGTTATAAAATTAACGAACGATCAATTTATTTTCGATTTTTATTATCGATTGTTGTAATGTTTACCTAGTCAGCTGTTATTAAAATATATATTTTTACTTTTCTTATTTCAATAAATGTACAATTTGACCAAATTTTCTTGTTTTGTTTTTATTTGAAATTGTTTTTTAATTAATAAATTATTATTATTGTTTTCACCTGACGCACGTTTTACAGAATTATTCTGTCTGTATCTTCAGAGGTTTTTGTATGAATAATCGATTTGTATTGTTTGTTATAAAATTAACAAAAGATCAATTTATTTTCGATTTCAATTATCGATTCTTGTAATGTTTGCCCAGTCAGCAATTATTAAAATATATAATATTGTTATTTTTCTTATTTCACGTCAATAAATATATAATCTAACAAAATTTTCTTGTTTTGTTTTTATTTGAAATTGTTTTTTAATTAATAAATTATTATTATCGTGTTTGTGAATACTGAGATTTTATATACCATTTTGTACGTTTTTAATCAATTTCACGTTTTGCATGTCTGGAAACTGGTGATTATTATTTAAGCAGTGTGTGCCTAAATTGTGTTTGTAAATATTTAGCAATATTAATTATTTAAATATTAAATATTTACTCGAAATTAAATCGATTATTTATTAATTTTATAACAATGAACACAACTTGATAATTCGTTAATTCATATTAAAACCACTGAAGATACAGAAGAGAGAATAATTCTGTGATACGTGCGTCAGGTGAAAAACACAATAATAATATAATTAATAAAATTTACTTGATTTACTTGCAGGAGTACATATTATGTGAAGAAATAGTCATAATTATCAAATCTTATATTATGTACACATTAAACAAGGTCAGGAATTTGGAAGAGAGAAGAGAGTGTGAGAGAGTGAGAGAGTGAAGGAAGGAGGGAGGTAGGGAGGGAGATAGGGAGGGAGATAGGGAGGGAGAGAGAGAGAGAGAGAGAGAGAGAGAGAGAGAGAGAGAGAGAGAGAGAGAGAGAGAGAGAGAGAGAGAGCGTTTGGGTGTATATAGTGTTGCTTTAACAGTTTCTCATTTACTCGCATAAACACACGGCACACAAAGGCAATTGAAGTACACACCTGCAATGTTTGTAGTATCTAACGCCTACAGATTGTGCTAAAGGTGTGAACACTGAACAGCAGTATTTACGTTACGAGTACTTCGGATATATTTGAATTAAATTTAAAATATTTGCTTTACAACCAAATTAATCCTAATCCAATAATTATTAGAGACCCATTATATTATATAAGTGGAATTATGTGGACAGAAACGCGATGTTATTTTTAGTTCTCTTAACTAATTACTCGTTACCGAATGAATGAAAACTAGAAAGTAATCCATTTTATAAAACAATTTTCTTGGAACAAGACTTGTATTTTACTTAGTAAATCAAACCTCTGTTATATGGAATCTATTTATATTGAGTGGAGCGTACTAAGGTGTTTTCATTCTTAGAAAGCGAAATCCGTTTAAAGTTTATACCATATTTATAACCACTTCGCGTTGCTACTGTACAATCTAATTTTTCACGAATAAAGTAAACAAAATAATATCTTGAATGTTATGAAAGAATGTTTGTGAACTGAAGCGTGATAATATTGTTACGACGTCACAGAATAATCTACGTGTTTATCGAACGTTCCAGAGAGATCCAGAATGTAAGCGTGTGGCGTACGTGCTTGAAGACACATTTACGATAGAGTTCTCGATGCCGCCAGCCGTGCGGACTGTGTCAAGGCCGTAGTTAGTTACGTAGTTCATAAGCACGCTAAGACGCATTTAGGAATCGTCTAGATATTCGACTGGCTATAAATACCGGTACTCAACGACGTTCAGTTTAGTAGGTGTTTGGGCGGGAGATTCGTTTTCCTGGGGACTTAGTATTCGGATCACCTGAGACTCAGTCCCAAGAGCCGCAGAACTATTCCTCGCAATTAAAAAACCAACTGCGAGAAATTAATCGCTTGGTAAGAGGACGGCTGAAGATTGCCAGTGATAAAATGAAAACTCGGTATGACATTCGCAGCAATAGTGTGGGTTTTCAAGAAGAAGATCAGGTCTGGTTGTTCAATCCAAAGCGCCGCCGTGGTCGCTCACCTAAGCTCCAGTCTAATTGGGAAGGACCCTACACTGTGAAAAAAAGAAATAACGATGTTGTTTATCGGATCAACAGGAAGGACAGCGAATGTTCAAGGTCGTCCACCTACATCGCCTGGCTAAGTACAACTTTAGAGACGGTTTGCCAGTTCGGGACGAACAGGCTTAAGGAGGAGGAAGTGTTACGACGTCACAGAACAATCTATGTGTTTATCGAACGTTCCAGAGAGATCCAGAATGTAAGCGTGTGGCGTACGTGCTTGTAGACGCATTTACGAGAGATTTCTCGATGCCGCCAGCCGTGCGGACTGTGTCAAGGCCGCAGTTAATTACGTAGTTCATAAGGACTCTAAGACGCAATTAGGAATCGTCTAGATATTCGACTGGCTATAAATACCGGTATTCAACGACGTTCAGTTTAGTACAGCTGCAATATATTTCCAGAGAGGTTTGAGTTATATTACTGTGTACGTTCAAGTAGTTATTAGTGAAGTGTTGCGTTTTATAATCGGACGGTATAATTGCAATACAATTGAGTTTTAATATTAGTGGCCATTTTATTGCTTGTGAACAATTTTCAGTTGATTTGTTGTAGATGCTGTGTTGTTAATTACGAACTGTTTTACTGTAACAATTAAAGGTGTGATTAGTGACATAATTGGTGTCTTGTACTTATTTTGTTTTCACTGTACCTACGACGATCGAGTAGACCGTCGTAACAATATTTTTATTGGCATTTAATACGTTGAAATTATATACTAATTGCATAAATCAGAAAATTTTCAAAGGACTACGGACTCACGTTTTAAATAATAGAAAAATATTTGTTTCTATGAGTAAGATCGCATTATGTAAAACAAACAGAGTGGATTGCTCATTTTAATGGGGACACTGGATAATATTCAATAAATTACCTTATTTCAAATCAGTCCTGTGACTTCGTTGCATTGTTTTTGTTGTTACGCGTTTCGGGAACTATGTCCCATCATAAGACATATTACTCGGGAAGAGATCGTCAAATATTAAAATTCATAAAAGTGCATTATTTAACACATGTGTCCGACTCGGTGCGCACCGTGTAACGTTCGGTTGGATACTCAATAATGCTTAAATAATGCACTTTTATGAATTTTAATATTTGACTATCTCTTCCCGAGTGATACGTCTGATGATGGGACATAGTTCCCGAAACGCGTAACAACAAAAACAACGCAACGAAGTCACAGGACGGATTTGAAATAAGGTAATTTATTATCAATAACGTGACTTGGACCATAATCAATAATGTTTAATATTCAATGTTAAATGAAGTTAAGTTGTACATATATGTACATACAAGTTATGTAAATTAAGTAATGAGACTAATAATGTAGCAGTCAATTTGGCAACACTGTAAGCTTTCCATTAACACAGATGGTTAGATAAACAGTTGATTGATACTGAGTATTAATATTTATTGTCTATTGTTGCCACATGAAATGTAAACAAGGTTTTCGTAAAGTGAGTTTTTGTTGTGCCTTATAAAAACGAGCGACATCAATTGCGAGCAACGTTGTCCAATCAAGATTTGCGTTAAACTCGGACACAATGCCACTGAGACTTTTACAAAATTAACAAAGCCGTGTGGAAATAAAGCTTTGTCAAGAGCACAGGTTTTCAAATGGTTTATAGCATTTTCAGATGGCCGGGAATCAATTAAGGATGATCCACTCTCTTGAAGACCGCCAGCGCCAAGACCTGACGACAATGTTGATCGAATCAGGGACTTGGTGCGCTCTGACCGTCGAGTAACCGTCAGAATTAACAATTAAATTTGAATCATACTACAGTTTATCAAATTTTGACATACGAATTGGGAATGAGAAGGTTTGTGCGAATCTGGTTCCGAAAACCTCACTTTTGAACAGAAAGACAAAAGGCTGAGACTGTGCCGTGAGAAATTCTTGAAAGGGTGCGGAAAAAATTGCACACGTGAGACCAGCCATCGTGGACACGTGGATGCTGCATCATGATATGCACACCTTGTCACACCTTGTCAAACTCTGTTAATGAGTTTTGGGGAAAGAAATATATTCCTGTTGTTTCTCCCCTTATTCACCTGAATTGAGTCCCTGTGACTACTTTCTCTTCCCGAGATTGAAAAAACATCTCAAAGAACACCATTTTAGGACGATAGACAACATTTAAAATATTGTAACTGACTAGTTGAAGGAGATTGCAGTTTGTGAGTTTTAGCACTGCTAGGAGGAGTGGAAAACCCGTCTAAACCGCTGTGTGGCTTACCAAGGGGACTGTTTTGAAGGCGATAGACTCTAGATATAGTTTGATTGTAAACAAAAGGTTTTACTGAATTAGTCTCATCACTTAATTTACAGACCTCGGAGATATACAGAGACTGCCATAAATTTGTACCTTGACGTGGCTTGTTTCTAAAAATACGGTTGATTGTTCCACATATCGTGTCGAACTTACCTAACTTAATATCAGTGAGTACTACATATAACTAACATAACTAAAAACTGTATTTTTGTGTTGACTTACTTTTAATTTGAAATATAGTATTGTAGTCTGTCTTGTTTTATTACCAGTCTTTAGTTACATAATACATTAAAACTGTAAAATAATAAAAAATAATTTTATGAAGAAAAGTGAAGATACAACATTTTATTTGGCCAATAGAATAGAATGAAACGCATGATACAATAAATTTTCTGTAACGGTACTGAATTGAGCACACTAAAAGTTTGAAGAGACATTTTAATACAGTTTCATAAAACGCACAACAGCCTTGTTTTACTGCTCAATGTATCCATCACAGAATGTTTCCTTGTTGTGTTTCTATCCACAGTCAGGCAGTAAATTCCTTTTACTTGTTTTTCTTTTGTATAATATTTACATAAAATTTGTCTAGACTTGTCGACGCCTGCTATATATTAGTAAAGTGTCTTTCCGTTATGCCTTCTCCTACAATTCCATGATTTGGTATACGTATGTCTGTTCCGACTTCCGACTGTCGTCTTTGCCTGCCTTCCTTACTGTGTTCATCCTTATCACCGTTATCATCGTCATCATCATCATCATCATCATCATCGTTTTCGTTTTCGTTTTCGTTTTCGTTTTCGTTTTCGTTTTCGTTTTCGTTTTCGTTTTCGTTTTCGTTTTCGTTTTCGTTTTCGTTTTCGTTTTCTTCTTCTTCTTCTTCTTCTTCTTCTTCTTCTTCTTCTTCTTCTTCTTCTTCTTCTTCTTTTGTTTTTTCTTGTTCGTCATTATCAGAGTAGACAATTTTGTCTGTCCCATGTATAAGCCACTTCTTCCTTGTGGCTTATACATACCGTATAATAATTAACAGATTCGGTCTTATGATTCCTAAAATATGTCCATGCCTTTTCGATTTGTTTTTCTCTAGTTTATCTCGCCTCTAGCTTCCTAACTACGGATTCTTCTTTGATTTCGGTTTCCCTGTTATAGATATTTCTATTTTTTAATCACACTAAAAGTGATTTTTTGAACCCTAGCTTCCAAACTTTAGGATCATTTTACCATTCTTCTTCAGATTTATCTATGTCATTGCATTTCCTATACCTTCTATCCAAGCCTTTCGTGGCCTTCCTCTTTTTATTCTTTCAGGGGGAGTCGATTCTCGTAATTTCTCTGGCCATCTGTCATTACCCATATGATCATACGTACCATATTAATCTTTTTTCATCAATGATTTTCCAACACGCGTTATCAAACTTTGACCTCCTCCCCTTGTACCTTCCGTTATTTAGCTTTCCTTGTACTTCGTCTTTTTCTATAAGTTCCCGTATTAGTTCTTACCGTGACCCTATATCCATTTTTCTCCTAAACTGTCCCTTACTCTCTGTATTCTTCCAAGAGAGTTGTAATGATACTAACTGTAATTCTTATTGTGTGTGTTGCAGCCGATGCTAGCCCAGATAAAGAGGTCGGCGTGCGACCAAGAACAAGACTGTTACAGACTGCGTAGTTTCTCGATAACGCCCAACGGTATCTGCAATTTGGGCGACTCGTTCCGGTCGCGACGGTCCAAGTCGATCAGTTCGGTCAATTCGACGTGCAGCAGTAACAGCGGCGCCGCGCCCTCCAACAGAGACAGAGTGCCCAGGTAACTGACTGCTCTTTTCTCATTTTACAACGGCTATTCAATTACAAGTAAACGAATTTCTTTATAAGACGTAAGTGACAGGTTATTGATATTATGCGTACTAGAGGGACAGATGTATTCCACCGCTGGGTTTTATGTATATATATATATTTATATATATATATATATATATATATATATATATATAAAGCAACGTTCTGTAGCCGTCTTCAGGCCTAAACGAACACTAAATTGTCACAAATAAAAAATATTCTGTTTCACAACCTACAGGAAGTCAAAACATATTAAAGTATATACATAACAAACAAACAAAAATTAATTAATTAATAAAACTACTTTCGGGCAAAAGCAAAAGTGTTAAAATGGAAGGAGTCCAGGGTAGGAGAGGGAAAAAACGCAGGTTTAAAGTATACTGAAGACAGGAAGAAGAGACACAGTGAAAAAATAAAAGAATATTGGAGAAAAAGAAAAGAACAAAGAATAAAGAATTAAAATTAGCGTGTGGTCCTTAGATAGCCAATACAGTGGCTATAGATAAAAAAACTACAGTTGCAGTTTGCAGCTCACCTCGAAGCGTACGGGTTCGTATGAGTTTTGTGCGTGTATTCAATGTGTATATGGTGTTTTATAGATTTCATAGTTGTTAATCTGTATTTATTTAGTTTTTGTATGTTTGTTAAGTCCGTTTCACTACGAGGTTTAATGTCAGTAAGTAAACGAATGATTGTTATTGTAGTGTGTTTTATATTTGATTAAGGCCACTTCAGAGCGCGTTGCACGTTTTGTTCGGAAATGGCGCCTGACAAATAGGCGCGCAGTCGTTAAACGTGTAGCCTACTTCTCTGTAAAATTCCCTATGTCTGAACACAACTCTTACACGGATTGAAGCGATAAATAGTCGCTTCCGTGATTCAGTAATTCGTAGTTGGTATCTGATGTGAAGTGATGGTGCCCAAAAAGTGAAAGAACTCCAAATGCTGCACCCATCTTGCAGAAAGCTTTCCATAGCAATTTTCCAGTGAAAATGTGATAGAAACGATTACTAAAGCTGTCTGTGATCTCAACAATGAGATATATGATCTCAACAATGTCGTCCACTCTTAATCGCCAGTTTTTCCGACTCCATGAATGAATTTTTTCTATTATGTCTGAAGTCGGTTGCATTTTTTTGTGCGTCTGCTGCGGGATCAATGTAAACGATAATTTAAATTTTCACTAATATAATTAGAGTTAGAAGAACAAGTTTTCCGGTTGTGATTTCAAGGAGACACGAATCATTTTTTATACGTCGTTCACTCTTTTTTGAAACTTTTCCCTCAGTTTTAGATTGCCGGGCGCTAAGGCTGTTGTCCGCAGTTGTTTGGTATTCTGCTGTTGTTTCGGTTTTAACTACGATACCCCATCATCAGCGGCAGTTTCGATGATTGTCGTTACAATGCCATAACCTTGGAAACTGTTATCACTTTTAACAATTAGTATTCTTTAACGGCATATTTTATTTAATGACATAGAAGGAAAACAATATAAATGTATAATAACTACAAACGAGTAATCAAAAGTCAACTTTAAACATTGAATTCAAAACCAAATAATATTGTAAACGTAAACACGTAATCGAACTGGGGAGACCATACAACTGTATAAAAAATTGATAGGAATGAAAAACATTGTAAGACTACGAAAACGTTTAAAATTTCTCGGAATCTCGAAGAAAACAAAAATGGTTTATGTATTTATTTCGTATTCTAATTAAGTTACAAGTCTCTAGGTCGATAACACTTTTATATTATATAAGCAAAGAAGGAAGATTTCCCTGTTAATCGCTGACGTAGTAGAGTTTGTTTCGCTTTCTGATGAAAGCTGGACGTAAAGAAATTAGTTGAAGGAAAAACGCATATTGGAATAAACAATTGTGTTAGTCACTGATATTGTATAAAGCAGTAAAAACTCCTGACTTTGTGGACAGACCAAATTTTACCGACTTTAGATTTTACGGACTAGTTATAAAAACAGAAACAAATTTTATGATAATATTTTACAAAAACCTGCTTTTCTCTACCACAATGACAAAGTTAAAGTGGGTATTTAATGTGAATGAGATGAAACAAAACATGTGCTAATGTACCAATATGCTAGATGTACCAAAATAAAACGTTTTGAAAAGGATCAGAAGTGAAGTGAATAAAGAAACGGACTCGGAAATTATGAGACCCGGGTCGTGTTCTCTACTCGTTGGTACTTCGTTTGGTTGCAGATGGAGGAGATTGAGATCTGTAAGCACGGCGTCTCTGTATCTCGAAGAGACCTTGTCCCTTAATAAATACTGGTTACCGGTGTTTAAAAATGGTGAAATCCGGCCTATAAGGACGGGGTGAGATGTGCTTGGTTAACAACCAACAAGGTGTCCTTCATGATAACTGAGACGGCACAGCGAGATTAAACATATAAGTGTTTCTACACTGAACCACCATACAACTGAATTCCGGTGTCTCACAGGGCTCCGCCATTAGCTCGTTACTGTATATACTATTCACGAAAAACACTCCACCAACTCTCAACATTTTTTACCATCTCCGACAGAGCGGGCCTGGCACAGGGTGCCTACGATACTGCTACTGGGTCTCCGCCAGCGGCGGCTCGTCAGAGGAGGCAAGTGATGCTAAGCCTCCCCAGTAAAATTTAGAAAATTATTAAAGAGTAAACAACTAGTAATAGGCTCTAATTTTTATTCTAACTGAACCTGTAATCAATCTGTAATCACGATTTGGCATTTTAAATTATCTGATTACGTACAAAAAAAAATGTGTAATTACGCGTTATTGATATTAGCGCAGAATAGCAGTAGGCAGACACAAGGATCTGAGTAGCCGCCGTAGTACTCGTACAACTACGTGAGAATTGTGTCTGGGGAGTGGTGGTGGGGGGGGGGGAAACTAGTGCATCTGTAACCGCGCCACGGAGGCAAAGAGTGAATTAGCCTCTCGGCACGGTTTAGTATAGTTTGTGTTAATTTTACCCAATATTTACGTTCTTGTGTTTCTTGTGCATGTGTATTTTATTATTATTTTTCTCTTCTTGGCGTGTGTGTGTGTGTGATGCCTACAACAAGGATAAAGTGGACTTAGCAGAAAAAAGTATAAGTGATATTGCAGTATCGAACGCTACTGGAAAACCCATTTTCCCGGTTTAGTGATTTTGAGAGAAGTGAAATGTTGAAGCGTGGTCGACGTACCTCAGAATTTTTATTTCTCGAAATGCACAAAAATCAATCTAGAAATTTCCAGTCGTCATTGTACTGTCAACATAAATGTGTATGCGGTGGTGGAGTAAAGTAGATGTTATTCTGCTGGCCCTGCTTACTGTTAAGCAATATAATAATAATAATAATATAATCTAATACTAATATTCCTGGACTTAAGATTATCGCAGCAGCATTGCTTTAGGTTCAATTGAAAAAGAATCCTCTGGAAATTAAAAAGTCGACCGACATGCCATGATGATGTTACAGACAATTCTGAGATACGAAGAACCGTTGAGTGAATTTGCTGTAGGCTTACAAGTAAATTCATTACAGCTTACAAAATATATTTCTAGTCAGAAGTTAACTTCTTTGCTAGAACAAAAGTAAATTAATCTTTGGTTTATCTTGTTAAAGATAAGCGTATATTTCTAATAAACCGTGTTTTCTCTAAAAATCAGATAGCTCTACCATAATTAATAGTGAAATAACGAATAATAGTGCTATGACTGAGAACGGCTCAGGTGACTGCTCGTAGCCTCCCCATCTTCAGGTCTATCCAAGTGTTAGTCACCACCTGCTTTGCCCCATCGGCCCGATCTCTCGCTCAACTTGTTAGGAGAGTCCTGGCGCTCCTATTCGGGTTAAGCGCCCTCGGGCGCTTCTTGATGACCCGCCATAAAGCCATCCTCGCATTTACATCAGCCCCCATCCCTAGAGTTCACAACTGAAAATAGTCATTCGTTCCTTCCTTGCCCACCTCCTAGCACGTTTAGCCAGCTGTTTGTTGCTGTTATCTTGGTCACCGTGACGGGGCTTTTCGCCTCGCTGGGAGCGACCGACCATTCAAGGCGCCTGCTGGCTGGGCTTGAGACGAGCAACATCTGTTGCCTGAATCGGTTACAGCGGCTGTGTCACAAAAAATTCTTTCACCCCACCTTCTGCGTTAATGCGTTGACGGCTTCCTTTCCAGATTTAGACTACCTGTCGACTGAACCAGACCTAGTTTATCTTCTGGCAGCCGTTGGGCACGACCCAGATGCTGCAGTCAAGCCACGGATGCAAAGACAATGCAATCATAATGTTTTCCAATGCACACACAATGCAATCCAATGCCACATCGGCTAGGCTGCTGAAAGCCCCAGCATTGGAAACCGCGAGATGTGCATGTTCCGCCTTGCTGGAGCCAGCCGACGTGGCGTGGCAACCCATCGTTATGGCCGACATCGCCTATAATATATAAAATAACACAAGTTAAAAATTACTGCCACAGAAACTATAGTGAATCATTATAATTAGAAGTCCGTCAAAATGTATATGCATGAGATAATATTAAAAGTAAAAGCATTAATTAGAGCCAGCCGTCACTTGTTATAACTTTTACTACTGTAAATGTTTATATTAAAATTCAATAATATTTGTTTGATCAAAAAAATGCATTTCCACGTGTGTTGTTTCATCTCTCGGAACTATACCTGACTGAATTCGAGTTCGTCTGTACATTTTATTCTCATTTATTTCACGTTGGAAATTTACAGACTGATAGCAACGATACATGTAATGTTCCAGTTAAAAAGTTAAAAACTTGCTAACTAACTGGAGCAAGAGTTGCAGTAGCACACAATCTCTCCAGCGGAAACAATTTTAATTAAAAAACATGGTAGTTTTTTCATGTCAAAGTGCAATACGGATGCATGAGTACAGGAGACAAGTAAAACTTGTCTGCGCGTGTTTGCTCGTGCGAGAGCGCATATGTGGTTATGCATAAAAAGAGGTAACAGAATAACGTTTGCTTACAGGATCTGCCTATAACTGCAAAAAGAAGACGAACAACATTTGTCTCAGCGTAATTAAATTTTCTGCAACTCGTGAATTGTCCTGTACAATTTTGGTTGTTCTGAATCTAATAATTCAGCCGTTTCTGTTTTGATTAGGCGACTTCAAGAATACTTTCTGTTAATTCGTAATTTCTCTTTGGTTGTTCTTCATGTGCATTGTTTCCAACAATTCTGTACACCGAGACCTAAAAGTTACTACTGTAAGAGAAAAAATTGTGCGCCTCTACAGGAAACTCATATCTAAATTAGAATACCATCCTAACTCCCAAACAATTAACTTTTTGGATAATAGTGAAGACATTTACAGACTAAATGATATAAATTGTTAGACCTGTCCTTCAGGTTCAACGAATAACGTGTAATCTGTATTGTAATGTCTATGTTACCTGTGCTATAATATCTGTATCATTTGTGTTCACGTCAACATCAAGTGTTAATCTCAACTAGTATTTCTGCGTTATAGACTCAGTGTTTAATATATTGAAGTAATGTACTCTGTTCATGACAGCACCAAGTGTTAGTGATTTTTTGTTTAGTTATTTACATGTTTGGAACATTTAGACTTTTAAATATAGTACTTCTCTATATTATATATAAACCACACTCTCATTCAGGCAATACAAGAAATTTATAGAGACTCCAAAATAAAGATCAAAATAGGGAAAACAGTCTCAGCAGTGTTTACAGTATCGAAAGGTCTAAGACAAGGGTGTTGCATCTCTCCGACATTGTTCAAAATATATTTCTGACACAGTATTGCGACAGTGGAAAAAAAGTCCAAAGGTATGGAAATTCCAATAGATGGAATCCATATTTTCACATTAAAATTGGCGGATGACCAGGTCTTAGTAGCACAAGACAAAGAGGACTTAGAGTATATGACTCGGAAGATCAAAGACGAACATGAGAGTTGGAGACTATCAATAAATCTAGAAAAGACCAAGTATTTATGCGTGGGAGGTACTGAAACCAACTTGCAATTGGAAAATAATGAAGAAATTGAAAATTGCCAGGCACATAAGTATTTACTAGTACAGATAAAGCAGGATGGCAGAGATACAGATGAAATAAAGGAGAGAGTAAGCATGGGACGGAGGGCTATAAAAAGGCTAAATAGTATATGGTGGCATGACCAGATAACTAGAGGAAGGAAAGTGCAGATATACAATACTATCGTAAAGAGTATTCTGTTGTATGGTGCTGAGAGTTGGAGAATGACAGAAGCGGACAAAAGGAAAATACTAGCTGTAGAGATGGATGCACTAAGGAGATCATGCAGAGTATCCACGCGAGAGAAAATAAGAAATGAACCGATTAGAGAAATGATAAATGTGAAACATGCAGTAGTAGACGAAATAGAAAGAAGACAGTTAATTTATTAATTTAGTTTGGACAAGTTAAACGACTGGGAGGAGAAAGGCTGCCAAAAAGGATAATGGAATGGTTACCCCGGAGAAGAGGAAGAGGGAAAGACCCAGACGATTATGGGGAGAGAGTACCCAGAAAGCTCTAAGTGCGAGGAATCTGACAGAAGAACATTGTCAGGACAAAAACTATTGGACAGAAAGTCTGGATATCGGACAGCGGCGACTTTCAAGTCCTGTACCACGACCTCGACCTAAACCAGTGTCGCGGTTTAGGACTTGAAAATGTTGGAAACACTGAAAGACCTCAAATATTGTTCTAAGGCTTTCACGGTAGGTGTCAGTTGTATTAGAAATATCTACCGGGCTGTTTGGCCGTAGTCCAAGGTTTACATTCAAACCAACCGTAAACGTTTCAGCAGCAGCACCACTGGCTGCCATCTTCAGTGGATATTCGAACTGAAGTCACGCCGCGTTAGGTTGACTCGAATATCCACTGAAGATGGCAGCCGGTGGTGCTGCTGCTGAAACGTTTGGTTTGAATGTAAACCTTGGACTACGGCCAAACACCCCGGTAGATATTTTAAATACAACTGAAAGGCCTCGTTAGGAACATGACAAGTAGCAGTTTAGCAAGCAAACACGACGAAGTTGGAATTATAGAGACTGCTAATTCAAATAACAAGATGAACAACAACTTGTGTATGTGTGTAATCTGTAGACAATAACAAGAAGAGCTGTCAATGGACAACACTTCAAATCATGTATGTGTTCGTCATACAATTTGTTTAATGTTTGCTAGTCGAACAGATTACAAATCTAAACAAATTAAAAGAAAAAACCACTAACTACTGACTACTACCTACTGACTACTATCTACTGACTAATCCACGCGTATAGATGTGCATTTTTGGATTTAGACAAGTATAATATATATGCATGAAAATATTTCTACACATATATGTGTGTGTATATACATGTATACAACTAAAAACGCTTACGTTCAAAAATGCACGTTTTTGTAGTTGTAGTGTGTGTGTATATGTGTGCATAAATATATACATGCAAAAATTTACATCCAAATACTTGGTATTACATGTACAAACACTTACATACCCATATTTAGCGCTTTTTACTATACAAAAATCGGCCTAAACTCAAAAAATGCAAGTTTTTTTTTTCGTAAAAATGCCTTATACGAAAAATTGCAAAAAAGGTCTCAATTTTGAGCGCTCAGATCTCTGTCCCAGTGCGTCTGACGAAAAAATTACTAAGGACCATTTTGATGGAAAATTTGGTTAGCTACACCTTTTGTATTTAACTTTGTTTAAATCTTGCTTAGTTTTTGAGATATTTACAACAAACCGTTTTGCCCCACCTTTTAACCCCCCCCCCCAGGGAGGCCTAGAGGTGAGCTGGAGTGTCCGATTTTTTTCCCCCATTGAAGTGACCACAAAACCTAACTTTCTACCAAATTTCGTGTCTGGAGGATTTTTGTCCAGATTTTCACAAAATCTGCCTTTATTCAAATGGTCTAGCAATATTCTTAATATTATTAATACAAAATATGTAAAAAAAATCAATAAGTAAGAATTTTTAATTTTTAATTTTCATTAACTTAAATTCAATTATATTTTCATGAAATTTAATTATTTAATTTTAATAATTTATATTTTTTATTTTAAAAAATTTACAGGAGGGAAATTAAAGACGTGTTTTGCAGGAAAAAGGACGATCGGGCTTAACTCGGACATAACAGGCAAGCACCACGTGGTTGTGTAAGCACTATTAGTTGAGGCCGAGGCAGAGAAGGCAGGCTATTGAAAACCGCTGAGACACACTGAGTCACCTAACGAGGTCTCTCATTTGCAATTCTTGTCTCCCACTCGCGCTCCAATTATGACTGTTTTGAATATAAAGCTTTACACCCGAGTATAAATTGACAGCCTCTACACACAGCCTTTGACACTGTTTTAACACGCAGTTTAGCGAAGAAGAAGAAGAAGAAGAAGAAGAAGAAGAAGAAGAAGAAGAAGAAGAAGAAGAAGAAGAAGAAGAAGAAAAAGCAATTACGTTTTATGTTTGCAAAACACAAAAGTGTCACGGGCTCGATCGTTGTTTATACGATTTAATAAGTTTACTATTTCGTGGCCGGCTCTAGTAGAAGGCAAGAAAATTAAATGTGGCAACGTTGCGTCTGAGGCCTGTATGCATAGTGTACCTTACATGTTGCTAAAGCTAAAATGTACATGTTAGTGTACAAAATAACTAAAGTGAACATGTTGTATTTTTATTTAATTTTACAGCATTATAAAATCATAAGTAGGCCTAGTTATAGCTAAATCTAATTTATAGGTCTGTGTGCACTTAGTAGGCGTACTATACGTTTAAGTTGTAGAAATTAGTGTTAGGCCTAATGAAATAATTTTGTTTGAATTATTGAATTCTTATCATATGAATGAGTTAATTATTATATTTCTTAAATAATATAACAGTATTTTACATAAGAAATTTTTTTAATTTGCAAAAAGTGAAGAATTATAAAACTGCTGTTAACCGGCAATTAAAAATGACGCGATTTGATTATTGAAATACATAAATTAAGAGATCGTCTAGTCGGCCACAAAATATCAGCTGGTTCCAGTGTTGCCACGTTTAATGTTCCGGCCTTCTTCTAGAGCCGGCCATGATTATTTCTATTAAGTGTTTTTCATATGTGTAATTTTTATTACTCTACATTTAATGCTGACAGTAATTTGACTTATATAAAAATAAATTTTGATTAACACAAAAAGAATTATTAGGTTGAAATAAAATCGGGCTGTTAGGCCACGGTCGGTGGTTTTTACCTACTGGCTACTTATACCCGGTAAAAAGACTTGGGTATTGTTCGGCTATCATCTGCCGTACGTGTTCTCTGTGTTCTTTGCGGCTCTGAAGAAGATTCCCGGCGGCTGGAATCGAAACGTAAGCCGACTATGTCGCAATTTACGAGGGCTATTTTTTTTTCAACCTCCGGTGAGTTGGCAAACCTAGTTCTGTTGTCATAGCAATAATCTGAGTGTTGATTAATGTTTTTGAGGCTTTGTTCTAACCTATAATCACTGGTTTTATAGTTATTTTGTCTACTACTGTGGTGACGACAGTTTAATTATGGCAACTACAATTGAATTGCCTCCAAGTGTGAGATTCGGTCCGTTATTAGATTTCTTCAAGCTGAAGGTCATAGTGCTGCAGAAATTCATCGAAGGTTGTGTAATGTGCATGGAGAAAATGTGATGAGTGATGGTTCAGTTCAGGAATGGTGTCGAAAATTTAAAGAAGGGCGAATTGATGTTCATGATGAATGAGGGCAAGGAAGAAAGTCTGTGGCTACTGATGATGTTGTTGAAAGGGTAGATAGGATGGTTTGAGAGCGCCGTCGTTTCACAATTACTGAATTTTCTGCTGATTTTCCTGAAATTTCAAGGTCTGCTCTTTATGATATCCTTACTCAGAAGCTTGGGTACAGGAAACTCTGTGCTCGGTGGGTTCCCGGACAACGCGCGACCTCACGCAGCTGCACTCACACAAAACCTGCTTCATGTTAGGTTAGGTTAGGTTAGGTTAGTGCAGGTTTTGTGAAGCAGGTTTTGGGAAGTCCTTATTCACCCACCTTATAGCCCAGACGTGGCACCAAGTGACTACCATTTGTTCACTGACTTGAAAAAGTGGTTAGGTGGGCAGTGGTTTGACTCCAATGATGAGTTAAAGTCCAGTGTGGCAGATTGGCTGACTACTCAGGAGCGAACATTCTACAACATGGACATAGAATAGTTGGTGCCTTGCTACAATAAGTGCCTCAGCAATGGTGGTGATTATGTAGAAAAGTAGTTTACATACATATGAAACTTTTATATATAATAAAATTATTGATCTCATTCATGTGTCTGTTTATTTGTTTATCAGAAGTTGAAAAACAAATAGCCCTCTTATCAACAACCGACCACAGCCTTACAGAACAGTTTTATTTTAACCTAATAATGTTAACACCGGCCGTGTCATCCTGCGTTATAAAATAAAAGGAATTAGTTACTCCTACAACGTTGACAGGTGACTCCTACACTTTTCACAGTTTTATCTCAATTATTAGGGACTGAACGAAAGAATAATATACGAATAATAGATTCGCTGTGTTACAATGGTTTTTTCTATAGTGAAAATATGTGTACTTTATATATTTTTGTATCCTGAATACAAAATTTTGAGGTCGAAAATAGCATATCAGGGATAGTTTTATAGATACAGAAACATTCAGTCTTAGTTTCTCTTTAGGTCCCTAGCATACAGGTAATGTATAACTAGTAAAGTTGGCTACATTGATTTTATGCTACATATGCATCAAAGAAGTCCAGACAGGCATCAGGTAACCGGAAATAAAAGAAGTCCATTCAATACCCAAATTTACCTTCTGGCATGAGACCAGTTCTTCATTCTGAGACTCTTCTTGTGCCATCACCACCAAATCAGAATGTACGAGATGAAAATGACGAACTTTGTGACAGTGCGAGTAGTGGTTCAACATCCACAGAAAGAAAAGATCCTTCCTATCAGGTAGCAGATTCAATTCCACAGCTTGTAACACAGGCAACACTAAATGACTTAGTACGTGATCTAGGCTTAAGTAAGAGAAAATCAGAGCTGTTGGGTTCCGGACTGCTGGAATGGAACCTTCTTCATGCTGATGCAAGTGTGACTGTATATAGAAACAGAGAAGTGAAATTGGTGAGATTTTATACATATGATGGCAAATTAACTTTCTCCAATGATGTGACTGGTTTGATAGGAGGATTGAGATTCAGTTATGATCCACAGGAGTGGAGGTTATGTATGCATCCAAAAGTAGCTTCAAAAGTGTTCTGTTGCACAATGGCAAGACAATGCCTTCTGTTCCAGTCGCCTATCCCACTATGACAAAAGAGACTTATGATATATTGGAGCATATGCTTACAGCAATTCAATATGCTGAACACAAGTGGAAAATATGTGGTGATTTAAAGATCGTTGCCTTGATCTTGGGAATGCAGGTAGGTTATACCAAATTTCCTTGTTTCCTTTGTGAATGGGACAGTCGTCATAGACAGTCCCATTACATAAAAGAAACTTGGCCTGCACGAAATTGGAAGATAGGAGAAAGAAATGTTCATAAAAAGAGCCTTTGTAGCTTATAACGATGTGATCCTACCCCCTCTTTACATTAAATTAAGACTAATAAAACAATTTGTGAAAGTCATGGATGTAAATGGGAGACGATTTGCCTATCTTACAGAAAAATTTCCTCGTCTGTCTGCTGCGAAAGTAAAAGAAGGTGTGTTTGCTGGTCCCCAAATAAGAGAACTGAAGAGAGACCCTAATGTTGAAGAATGTCTATCAGAGAAAGAGAAAAAAGCTTGGAGATGCTTCCAAAATGTAACAGACAATTTCTTGGAAAAATACAGATCTCCAGACTATAAAACAACAGTTAAAGAGCTGTTGAATGCTTACCAAGATTTAGGGTGCAATATGTCCCTTCAAGTTCATTTCTTACATTCGCATATCAACGTCTACCCAGATAACTGTGGGGATGTATCAGACGAACATGGTGAGAGATTCCATAAAGATATAGAGACCATAGAAAAGCGATATCAGGGGAAGTGGATGCCAACAATGTTGGCTGATTTTTGTTGGAATCTAATGAGAAACAGTTCAGATGTTCGTAAAAGACAAAAGTGTTGAGTGCTTGTATTGTTTCCTCATTTTAATTGTATTCTAGAATTGATAACAAAATTGCTGTAAAACATTTTCTTCTTTCTCTTCTTATGTTTATATGTTGGTAAAAGTTTAAAGTTACTGTTACAATTGGCATGATACTATTAAAATTAAATAGTACCATAACCCTTATTATAACTAACCTCTAATAATGTAAAAAAGTAAGTAAAAATTTACAAATAAAAAAATCAATAACTCAAGAACTATCCCTGATATAAAAAATCCAAGCATAAATCTGAATTCAGTTTAAAAATGTCTGTAAGAATCACAAACATTTTATCCAGAAAAAAGAAATTTTTTATTTTTTGTAACACAGTGATCTGTGTTTCGATTACTTACTTATGAAAAATTATTAGGACTTCAAAATTAATTATTAATAATTATCAGCTATATTTGGATTACTGTTAAATTACTGAACAGTATTTTATATTGCAAAGTAAAGCCAACTAGAAAGAAAATAAAATGCAAATTTACAATACATTATTGTATGACTCTGAAGAATTATTTAAAGTATTTCAGAACTATAGCGTTTTAGACCATAGTGTTATTTTTTTTATTATTCCTTTACTACCCTTTAATTTTAATAGTTGCATTGAAATGAGCTGCAGGTGTATGTGTGTGTGTGTGTGTGTGCGCGCGCGCGTGTAAAAATAAGGAAGAGTGAGATTTTGAAAAAAAGAAAAAGAGACACTCAAAGAGAGAGAGAGAGAGAGAGAGAGAGAGAGAGAGAGAGAGAGAGAGAGAGAGAGAGAGAGAGACAGACAGACAGACAAAGAGAAACGGGAGAAAACAGTGAGGAACACACAGAGAGAAACACACAGAAAGCCAGAGAGAGGGGCTAGTGAGGGAGAGAGAGAGAGTGAGAGAGAGACAAACAGACAAAAGAAGCAGAAAGGGAGAGAGGCAGAGAGACAGAGACAGACAGAGAGGGACAAACGGAGACAGATAGAGAGACAGACAGACAGAGAGGCAGTGATAGAGCGACAGAGAAAGAAAGTGAGAGAGAGAGAGAGAGGAAATGTTAAGTCGGAGAGCAGAATCCGTACTATTCTGAACGTTGTACACTTGTAAGTTGATACTTGAGTGCGCTGTACCAAGAAAGTGTAATCAGCTTAAACTCTCGCGTTCAGGCAAGTCTTTTGACATATGTTAACATATATTTTTACGTTTTGTGCCAGTGTTTGTTTGTGTCAAAGCTCCTCCTCAGACCTACAACTTTTGTTCATAATTTACGCGCACATTAATACCTCATATACCACGCACTTCTATGAATTATACAAAAATTATTTATGCTAAAAATAAAATAACGAACGAGCGCTCCAGCACACTTGAGACCTATGTAGCAGAACGGCGAAACATATATCAGCACAGCTAGGCTTCTCGGAAATCCAGGATTATCACATCCCTCCAAGAGAGGAAAAATAGTCTTGAACAATGGCAAAGAGATTAGAATACTTGCATAAAGATACACAGATTTATTGACTTATAGCGAACATAGAAATATGGGTAAATAGATGTCGTAGAGATGGACGTGCACACGTGGCTCGGCTACCTTGACTTTGACAATATTTTAGAGAGTATGTTGACTTTGAAGCTTTTGAGATGCGGCGGCTAGAGGAGGGTCTTAAGAATATCGTGAACGGAAAGATGCCTAATGATGAGGTTTTGAAGAAACAGGATGAAAGAATGACGCTGATTGGAACTATTATGGAACGACCATGGCTGGTCACCTACTACGCAATTCACACTGGTTCACCACAATATTCGACGGAATGATCGAGGTGTATAGTGGGGGGGGGGGGAGGCACAGGCAGGAGAACTTGGAATCTGAGTAACAGAATAGGACATTCTTGGAAGAGTAGGACAGAGCAGGCGAGTGTTGGAAATTATGAAGGGCAGAAAGAGAAATTGGTTGTAACACTGTACGGCAAACACGAGGTAATGTGATGGTAGAAACACTGGACAGGATGGTACATGGAAGTGGAATAGAGAACAAGGGAGGGATCAGATGGTAAACGACAGGAAGCGAAAAGAGTAACCAAAGATAGGAAAGCATTGAAGGACAATGCCTTATAAGACCTGCCCTCTGGCAAAAAATTATTTGATGACGGAATTTTTTTCTTTTTAATTTAATAAATATTTTATACCATAGAGGACATCACGAAGAGCTTTCTTCTTCTGATAGGTCCTATCCGTTTGGGTGTTGGATATCATACAGACTACTTTAACTTTCTGTACTGCTGCACGGAATAAGTCGGTTGTATTCGTGCCAAACCAGGTCATTAAATTTCTCAGCAATGAGATTCTCGGTCGCCCAACTCCTCTTTTTCCACGCTCTTTCCCCTGGAGTATGGACTGCAATAAGTAAAATCTCTGTTCAACGAAGACCTTTAGTAGCCATTGTCTCCACTGTTATCGTGTTTTGATACATTTATTACATTTACCTACGGTGTCTTCAATTGATTGTAGATGAAAATGGGTAAATATTTGTACATTCTCGGATTCTATTTTGTTATTTTCGTCTGTCCTTCTATAGATATTCTTCTTTTTGTGATAGACGATGTGAAGCCCCTGTCATTATTATTCTCTACAAGCTACACAATTAGGTATAAATTGTATCTGAACAAATGTTGACAGATCACGACAGCACGTCGATTTGTCATGTTCAGTAGGCCTGACGATTGCCCGTAACGTGGCGCTGACGTTTCGCTAAACGATTTATCATCAACCACTTGATAGCGCGCACAATGAACTGCCGTGTTGACAGGCAAACCGCAATTGAAAAATGTGAACGGAACAGTAATCAAATGTTTGACAGCCATTTCCGCCGCCACGGACGGCACACGTTATTACAACGGGAAATCGAAAATACGGGAGTCTGCTATCGTTACGGGTAAACATACGCATACACACAAGAAAACTGCAAGCACTTTCGCAAATTTTTAACAGATTTATTTTCTTCTTCTTCTTCTTCTTCTTCTTCTTCTTCTTCTTCTTCTTCTTCTTCTTCTTCTTCTTCTTCTTCTTCTTCTTCTTCTTCTTCTGATTCTTCTTCTTCTTCTTCTTCTTCTTCTTCTTCTTCTTCTTCTTCTTCTTCTTCTCCTTCTTATTTTCCTTTACCTCAGAGTTTAGCGTTGCTCTTTGTTCCTCCTACCAGTCCTTCATTCCGGACATCTTTTCCTGGCCCTCATACATATGTTCTTCCTCCGGGGTCTACACTTGATTATTTGTTTTGTTAGAGACACTTTCCCCTGTTTTGTTTATATACAGTCACACGTCATAACACTTGTACATTAACCGAGCGTGCTGAAAGCCAGAAGCCTCGCAAGTGTTCCATTTAGGTGGAAACCTTAACGCGGGCGCGGAGGTGTGGGCCCGACCTATGACGCAGTGGCTAAGTTCCGCTGGGCATCCAGTACAGCGGAGTGTAGCGATACAGACAAAGTTCTGTTCAGCGATACAGACAAAGTTCTGTTCAGCGATACAGACAAAGTCCACATCTGCCGTGTAAGCGGAAAACTGAATCGTCAATACAGTGAATCCGCTGTAAGTGGGAGCCCTACCTTTTACGATTTGTACAGAAAGCTGAGGGAGATAATCCCGACAGAAAAGACAGGTGTGTCAGGACACCTACCTCAGGGCAGCCCTGTCTACTCAGCTAAAATTTGGTATCCTTTACGAAGGTAATTAACTACTATTTGTAAACTTTCGTACGGCATGACGGACGGACCTCGAGGTACTAGATCAGGAACGGTTAAATTTTTTGACGAAATGAGATGCCATCTTTCAAAATTTTCTTGGTCTGTCGATCCTCTTCTGTTAAGAGATGTCTATTTTAATTTTATATTGCCATCGTTACTGCTTCACTCTTTGAATCGTAAGCTTTTCTTTAACTGATTATTGCTAAATTGATGTACGTACACACGTGTTCTCTAATTGTCTCATTTCGTATAAGGTCACGTAATGTCAGTGCAAAACAGCGTCGCTAGAATCCCATTTCCATGTCTCTGATTCTCTGTTTTGCTTGTTCCGTAGTTTTCCAGACTTCCACACCACACTTTACCATACTTTCCACTATCGGAAATTAGTTCAACTTCTTCTTCTTCTTCTTCTTCTTCTTCTTCTTCTTCTTCTTCTTCTTCTTCTTCTTCTTCTTCTTCTTCTTCTTCTTCTTCTTCTTCTTCTTCTTCTTCTTCTTCTTCTTCTTCTTCTTCAACACTACAGCCCAACGTGAGCCCTGACTTCCAACACCATTCTTCTCCTGAACTCTCCTGTCCATTCCCATCTCAATGTAACTCATAACATCCATTCTTCTGAGATCTTCTAGTCCATCATCCAACCATCTTATCTCAGGTTGGCCCTTCTTTCTGCTTTTGTAGACTTGCGCTCTGAAGATTTTCCTTGGCATACGCCGAACATCGATCCGTTCTAGGTGAGCCGTTGTATTCCTTGAGCTTTTAGGAATCTTATAATGTCTTTGTGATTCAATAGCTCATCTGTCTCCTGGTTATTTCTTATTCCCCATTCGTCATATTCTTTAACCGGGCCATAAACACGTCTTATGATTTTTCTTTCAAACCTTCTTAGTGTTGCTTGTTCCTTCTTTGTCAATGTCCATACCTCACCACCATAAGTAACAACCAATCTGATAAGTGTCTTATATATTTTTATTTTTGTTTTACAACTAATTAGTTTGCTGCCCAATAGTCTGCTGTTATCAAAATATGCCTTATTTCCTATTTTGTCCTGTCATGCATTGTCTTGTTTATGAACCCTTAATTATCTATCATGTTACCCAGATATATGAACTTATTAACTACATCAAATGAATTATCCTCTGTGGATAAATTATATAGATTTTTTCTCCTTTCCGATACAGAAATCAGCATGTTTTTAGATTTGCTGATATTTACATTGAGTCCCATTCCAGCGGACTTTTGTTTCAGCTCTTTATATATACCTCACCTAGCTGTTGTCTCCATTATCGTCTTGTACATCTTTATTTTTATATAATTTCTGACCTCTTTGTTTCAAGCACAGCGTGCAATTACCTAATTGCTTTCATTTCACATTCTCTTTCAAATCTCTGCATCGTTTTTACGATTCTTATCTAACATCACACGTACTTTTTTTATAAACGTAAAAACACATTATAGCCTCAGCATTGTCGTTTTCATTACATTTTAGACAGATCCCGTTTATATATAGTCACACGATTGTCAGTCAAACGACCAGCATACCCGTTACTGTCAGGGAACACTATAAACTTTACGAGATTTATTTACTGTGACAAAATTTCTAAAGTGACGTGACGCTCGTTTTTACGTTTTGACAGTCACGTTAGATGATAGGGAGAGAGAGAGAGAGAGAGAGAGAGAGAGAGAGAGAGAGAGAGAGAGAGAGACCTGGCGGCCGCTCGGCGTGTATGTTTCTCAAAGCCAACAATCTGTCACAATTTTGTTCCATCCCCCCCCCACAGTGTGTGCTCCAGTACAACAACAACTGCCCCCATCAGTCACAAACGGTCACGCCATTATTTGTCTTCTTCGTGTCCTGTCAAAACATTTGTTGTTACCTATAGACGTAAACAGAGTTAGTTCAGTCTGCGATTTCTCTTTGTCCCTGAGGAATAACCCTATAATATAAGATTGACACTACTGTCACTACTACAAAAATCAAGTAGCTTAGTGTATAGTATTTTAATAAACAAACTAACAAAATCGTGCTAATAATTTTAACACTTTTTTAAACTGTACTTTCGTTGTTAACTTTGTTTTGTTTTATCCATCTACTTAGCCAGAAGTTATAGCAATGCAATCTGACAGAAAGTTCCCCGACCATTTTGAACATTATGGGAACTTGTTGTTCAACCGTTTTACAACTCGGTATCGAATCAGATGGGACTTATTGACACAGGCGTGAAAGTACCGCACTATTCAGTTGGCAATAATACTCTCTTGAGTAAACACGTGCTGTGATTTTCGTAATCATAATGGGTGGACAACAGATCAGCGAATTTGAATGTAAACATCATCATCATCATCATCATCATAAGGGAAGACATGACACTGTACTCTACATGTACTCTATTGAAACTGTGATACAGTGTTAGCGCGTTAGGGAGGACATAAGTAATCTTCTTTTGAGTTTGTATGTGTTAAGAGAAATATCTCGAAAACTCTCCATCCATCTAGTAAATATAGTTGTAAACAGGCATGGCGAGTGGGCGTGCCGTGAGGCTCTGATTGGGCCAGCGTTTTTCTTTGTAGTGTGGAAATGTCTAGAGTCTTGTAGTGGGGAACATTTTTTGACATTGATGTATGTATACCTATAGAGATTTCTGGATCTTTCTGGTTGTCTTAGAAAGGGTATATAAAGAGTCGATCTTTAGTGCAGTTCAGTTCAGTTAACAATTGTGTGTCAGACTAAGTGCATCAGTTTTCTGTGTATTTGTATACTAAATAAATCAGCGCCTGTATTTACATCAAGTGTCGCTTTTATTTGATTAAACCTTCCATAGGTTATGGGCCCAGGCTTTGCTTGAGTGTAGTGCAGTGTGAAATCAAGTGTGTGTACAAATATATAAAAAAAAGAAGAAAGTGCTAACTACTTGAAGAAGCAAAATGGATATCTCGAATCTAAAAATTGAGAGGTTGCGAAATAAAGAAAATTGGCACAAGTGGCACTTCGTTATAAGAACAATTCTAGAAGATGACGACGATGTGCTAGCTGTTTGTGAAGGAAAATTACAAAGACCACATGAAGACCCAAAAGAAGATGAATATGAAGAAAAATTGCAAAAGTTTTTGAAGGCTGACAAAACTGCCAGGAAATTGATTGTGACTACGATCGAAGACAAGCCATTGGAGATGATTATGGGTTGCACAAGCGCCAGAGAAATGTGGACAAAATTAAGCTCGGTATACGATAGAAAATCCGATGAAACTCTGTCTATTGTGCAAAAACAGTTCTTCGATTATAAGTGGGTTGAGAGTGAAAGTGTTGCCCAAAATATTTCAAAGCATGAGATTCTATCGAAGAAAATGCACACTCTTGGAAGTTCACTACCAAAAGGCATGCTTCTCACTCGAATTTTGTCTTGTTTGCCCAAAAAGTATAACCACTTTCACAGCGCCTGGGATTCAGTCGAAGAGAGTAAGAAAAATCTAGAAAATTTAACTGACCGATTAATGGCTGAAGAAGCTAGACTTCAAGAAAAGGACGAAACATGTGAGTCATCAACGGCTTTGATGTCAAAATTAAAAGTTGGCAACGAAAAACAGAAAAATGAGTATCATCGGCATATTAAAAATTATCCGGAGAAGAAAAAGGAAGGATTATTCTGCACCAACTGCGGTAGGACCAATCATTTGAAAAGGGATTGCTTTAGGTGTTTCGAATGCAAAAGGAAGGGTCACAGGAGCTACAACTGTCGCCAGAAGAAGAGTAGCAATATAACGCTACAAGTTGAAAATGAAGTATCTTCATCGCATCCGGGATCATCTCCCAGAATAGCACTGCTAGGAGTCAAAGGAGAAAACCAAAAAACAGATATGTGGGCATTGGACTCAGGAGCAACGGATCACATGACACATCGAAGGGATTGGTTGTCATCGTATGAAGAATTCGCACATCCAGTAAATGTGAAGATAAGCAACGGTGACTACATGGCAGCATATGGAATAGGTAACATAGACTTAGAATCTTATGTAGATGGTAATAGATTAGAATGTACTCTTCAGGATGTATTATATACTCCTGATTTAATTAATAACTTGTTTTCTACTAAATGTGCGGGTAAGAAAGGTATAGATTGTTTGATAACAAATTTCAGTAAGCAATGCTTTTTAATGAAAAATAAACAAATCATTGCACTAGGCCATGAATTTGGAAACTTATTAAAATTAGATGTGCGTGTAAAACTTCCAAAAACATGTAATTTTAGTAAACAAATAGAACCGGTTGAACAAATTATAAAATCAAACAGAAAAATCGAAAAATCGGATGATTGTTATTGCTTGCAATTATGGCACGAGCGGCTTTGTCACCAAAACGTTAAATATGTACGAAATTTTTTGAAAAATGCGAATATTAAATTTATAAATGATGACTTCTTTTGTGATGCCTGTGCATACGGTAAGCAACACCGTTTACGTTTTCACGCGAAAACTGATCGTGCGACAGAAGTTCGAGAGTTAATTTACACAGATGTTTGCGGTCCAATGGAAGTTGAATCTCTTGGCAAGAAGTCATATTTTGTACATTTAAAGATGATTTTTCCGGATTTAGATATATTTATTTTATCAAACATAAATCGGAAGTAGTTGATAAATTAAAGATTTTTTGTTTGGAAGTTGAAAATCAATTCGGAAGAAATATAAAAGAAATTCATCGGGATGGCGGAAAAGAATATGATAATCAATGGGTAAAACGTTTTTTGAACGAAAGAGGCATTAAAGTGACAGTCAATACTCCTTATACACCCGAACAAAATGGTGTTGCGGAACGCGAGAATCGAATTATCGTAGAAGCTGCTCGTTCCATGTTGCATGCGAACGCGAATTTGCCAAAATATTTATGGGCAGAAGCAATAAACATGGCCGTATTTGTAATTAATCGAACAGCACCAACAAGACATGATAATAAAAAATCGCCTTATGAGTTGTGGTATAATAAAGAACCAAATGTTGATAAGTTAAAGATTTTTGGAACCGAATGCTTTATACATATACCTGTCGAGAAACGTAAAAAGTTAGACAAAAAAGCAATTAAAGGCTATCTTGTTGGCTATCACGAAAATTTTAAAGGTTATCGAGTGTATGTTCCAAGTTTAAGAGATGTAGTTGTAAGTAGAGATGTTTTATTTAAGCCTGAAAAAGTATCTAATAGCTCGGTTAATGTTCCTTTGAATAATGAAAAAGTAAAAGATATGGTAAATGAAAATGAGAATGGTAATATTGTAGAAAACACTAATAACAGTTGCGAAGATAATAATTACAAACTTGAAGAAACTTTGCAAGAACCCGTACAATCTGTTCAAGTGAAAGATAACAATCAGGGAGGGCGAGAGTTGCGCAATAGATATAAGAGAAAACAAACTGAATTTTATGGGTTCCCTGTTGCGCATTTTTCGCATCTCGCGAAAAATATACCAAATAATTATAATGAAGCAGTAATGAATGATGAAAAAGGTAATTGGTTAGCTGCAATGCAGGATGAGATAAACTCGTTGTATGAAAATGGAACCTGGGTACTAGTTGATAAACCAGAAAATCGTAAAATTATTGATAATCGATGGGTTTATACGAGAAAAGTCAATGCGGATGGTACTGATAGATACAAAGCGCGTTTAGTCATTAAGGGTTATTCCCAAAAGCCAGGTGTAGATTTCAATGAAACTTTTAGTCCAGTAGCACGATTTGATACCATCGGATTCATGTTAAGTATTGCTGCACTTTTTAATTTAAAACTGGGTCAATTTGATGTGAAAACAGCTTTTTTACACGGTAATCGTAAAGAGGATATACACATGAAACAGCCTGAAGGCTTTAATGATGGTACAAATCGCGTTTGCAAATTAAAGAAAAGTTTGTACGGTTTAAAGCAAACTCCTAGATGTTGGACAGATCATTTTAAAAATTTAATTTTAAACTTAGGTTTTTATCAAAGTACTGCTGATCCGTGCTTCTATATTTACAGAAAAGAGAATGATTTAATTTTACTTACAATTTATGTAGATGATGGTTTATTAGCTGCGTCGAAAATTGAATTAATTGATAAAATATTAAATGATTTGAGCAAAGAGTTTACTATAAAGAGTATTAAAGACGTTAAAAATTTCTTGGGGATAGAAATCTCGAGATTAAAAGATGGTTCCGTTTTCATACATCAGAGCAGTTATATTGCAAAAATTTTAGAAAATTTAATATGTCCTCAGCAAATCCAGTTTCCACTCCAATTGATTGTAGTTTTTATGATATTATATCTGAAAAAGCAATGTATAAACTGCCTTATCGAGAAGCAGTAGGAAGTTTATTGTTTTTGCAAATTGTAAGTAGACCTGATATTAGTTTTGCTGTTAATATTGTATCACGTGAATTAGAAAATCCTGGCGAAAAACATTGGCTCTTAGTCAAACGAATTATGAGATATTTGAAAGGAACAATTAATGTTGGAATTTTATATAGTAAAAATGGTATGTTCGAAGCTTATAGCGATGCAGACTTCGCAGGTGACAAAATTGCAAGAAAATCTACTTCTGGTTTTGTATGTAAATTTGCGAATGGTCCAATAACATGGCAAAGTAAAAAGCAGCAATGCGTAGCTCTATCGACAACTGAAGCTGAGTATATTAGTGATGCAACAGTAACAAAACAAATAATTTGGTTAAAGAAAATCTTCAATGAATGTAAAATTAATATAACAATTTATAATTTATATATAGACAATATGAGCGCAATTAAACTAATTTAAAATCCAGAATTTCATCAAAGAAGTAAGCATATCGATGTTAAATATCATTTTGTGCGAGACAATTACCAAAAGGGTGAAATTAATGTAACATATGTAAACAGTGAAAATTGCAGATATCTTTACGAAAGCATTGCCAAAACCGAAATTCGAATTTTTGAAAGAAAGTTAGGACTTACTAATAAAGATGATATTTATTGTAAGGATGCAGAGTTTTAGGGAGGGTGTTAAGAGAAATATCTCGAAAACTCTCCATCCATCTAGTAAACATAGTTGTAAACAGGCATGGCGAGTGGGCGTGCCGTGAGGCTCTGATTGGGCCAGCGTTTTTCTTTGTAGTGTGGAAATGTCTAGAGTCTTGTAGTGGGGAACATTTTTTGACATTGATGTATGTATACCTATAGAGATTTCTGGATCTTTCTGGTTGTCTTAGAAAGGGTATATAAAGAGTCGATCTTTAGTGTAGTTCAGTTCAGTTAACAATTGTGTGTCAGACTAAGTGTATCAGTTTTCTGTGTATTTGTATACTAAATAAATCAGCGCCTGTATTTACATCAAGTGTCGCTTTTATTTTATTAAACCTTCCATAGTATGTTAATTTGAGTCGACATTAAATTCACTAACACCTACATTAAGCAAGGTGTGGAATACCATCAAAAACTCCATGGATTAAACCTAGTTTTTCATCATCATCATCATCATCATCATCATCATCATCATCATCATCATCATCATCATCATCATCATCGTCGTCGTCGTCGTCGTCGCCGTCGTCGTCAAGAATTAAACCAAGGATGGTTTGTTCTGGTCTCAAATAGGCAAATATTACAGCTGGTCACTCCAGTGCTTCCTCGGACGTCAAACACGTCTTCGTCCCCTCGGCTTATAGTTCCATAGTTGATATAGTCCCCTCGGCAATCATCCATTCGGCAAAGATGTTCCCACCAATTCAGCAGATACTAGGCGATCCTGTCGAGTACACTCATAATATTCAGTTCCTACCGTATATCTGTGTTTCTTCTATGATCAAGGAGAGTATACCCTGCCACGTGCCTGAGAAATCTCATTTCAGCCGCTTGGATGCGACTGGCCTGGCTTTTGGTTAAAGTCCAATTCTCAGACCCATAAAGAAGTGTGGGAAGAGCTATCACCTTGTAGAAATTTAGGCGTGTTCTTTTACTTGCCTACTTAAGAGCTCACCTGATGGTCCCGCGCATAAGGTTGAACTTATTCTATTTACTCATTGCTTTATAAGACACACTGTAGCCCAGGTATTTAAAATTTCTAACTTGTTCCAAGAAAAAGATAAATTTAAACGTTCAGTAAAACTTGAACATTTGTTCGCAGAAACTATCAGAAGGATACTTAGAATGATGTCTCTTAGGCTTTGACGGCCGGCGTCATAATATTCTTCTTCAGCGGCGCGACAACCCACTGAGTCAAGGCCTCCTTTAACAGCCTCCACCAGTTGTCCCGGTCAAGTGCAGACAACAGACTGGCTGAGAAACTGATAGGTTTCTGCACATAAAAGTTTCACAAATTGGATATGTGAATTATCCGATCCAACCCCCAACCTGGAGGACCAGGAACTTTGATTTCGGTGTGCTCTTCCCCTAGAGAGTTGCTTTCACCTCAGCTGACGAGCTCTCTCTGCCCGGTCGCAGTAGGCTAACTGACTCAGCCCATGTGTTCAGCCGTCGGGCTACTATAGCCTCCCCTCCGCCTCCACACTTGATGCACATCCTGCTGCCGATGTGCAGCATCCTGCCAACACAGGACCCAGGATACCCCCAGACTGCCCTGACAGAACCCCCCTCTCTCGTTTCCTTACCTGTCTACTCCGCCGAAGGGATTGGTTACCACAACCTTGGAGTGGATTGCTCGGCGTAACAGGGTCCACCGACGTGTAGGTGAGAGTGGAGATGGGTGAAGAGGCTGGTGTTATTCTCTTCTATGAAAGCATATGTTCGCGTCACACGCCCTTTGGACCCCGGCGTATTATGCGGGCTATAAGGCAGTGGTTGGTCTTCCAAATCTTCATCCCGATAGATGTTAATCGTTTGCTCAGACGTTTCGGCCTCACCTCTGGAGGCCGTCTTCAATTTAAGGACTTTAAAAACTGACCAAAAGCCTTCGCAACAGTACTGTGGTTGTACCGACGTACACCTTGTAATACATGGCTCGGAAACCTTGCGGTAGGCCGACGCAACTCGAATAGCACTTCGTTTTTGGACATGGGTCTATGACTCTTACGATTCAGGGAGTCTGTCCACACTTCCACTCTATACAGTAGGACTGACTAGATCGATGATAATAATAATCTTCTTCTTCTCCACTTCAGGAATTAGGTCATAGACCTGTTGCGCCCTCCAGCCGTGATAGAACTCACGCTCCAACCCAGCCAGAGAGATATAGCCACGCCCGGGTGCAAGCCGTGAGGTGCGGGGTGGAAGAGTTTTGTTTATGTATGTAGTAACTTATATATTGTGTGCCCTTGTTACTTATCTGGCCCGGGTATGCCAGAGAAGGCGTACGTATTATTTGTCCGCGTACGTGCGGGTGGACGAGCAAATCGAGCCGTGACCTTAACTCGATCTCACCACATCGGCAGCACAGCAACGCTCTGATTATGAGTCAGAGACGCTACCACTGTGCCGGCTCGCCCACACATAATAATAACAATAATCATCATCATGATCATCATCATCATCACCATAGTGTTCTTTTTTCCGCCTAAGTTATCTAGGAGCTCCCTTATTTGAAGCATTTGACATAGAAATACGTGGTCAGTCTTAATCTTCAGCCCTCATTATTACCTCAGAATGTTATTCCAGATAGTTAAAGAATGTTATGTAGCCAGTCCTAAACTTCAGTCCCTCATTATTACCTCAGAATGTTATCCCAGGTAGTTGTTTCCCCAGACATAATCGAACTAAAAACTGATAAACGCATTTAATTTTTATGGTGGAGCTGGGAATCGACTTCAATATGTCAAGATTAATAGTCACACACCATATCCTCTGGGCTACTAAGTTGTATTTCTTACCGAATTTAGAAATGTACTGTTAAAACATCCATTTAACATCCATTTAAATATATATTACATTTAATATTTATAATGAATTTACCTCAAGATATTTTTTTCTCTTATTAGGAACATGTTTTGGGTACCATCTTGTACCCATCCTCAACCTTCCGGTTTTTGTGTCTGGTGAAGTATATATGTGTTGGTTGACTATTATTATTGTGGCTTCCTGTTGGCTTCTGGTACTTCAAATTGGTTTTATTGTGTGTGATTGTGGTGTATGTGTTAGTATTTTGTGTATTTTCGATGTTGAGTGCTTTGAATATTGTGTCATGTTTTGCATTGATTTGTATTTGTTCAGGTATTAGTTTGTTTTGTGTTTTATGTTTGTATATTTGTAAATTTCCCAAATGTTCATTATGGTGGCTTTGTGTGGTATATGTTTTATTAGTGTCACATTGGTTATGTCTGGGAATTCATGTCCTGTGTTTATTGCATGTATGGCTAAATTTGATTTATATATTTCTGGTTTTTTGTATGCGTTTAGGTGTTCAAAATAACGTTTTTTCAGCTGTTTTTTTTGTTTGTTCTATGTAACATTTATTGCAATCTTGGCGTTCAATTTTGTATATACCGTTAGTTGTTGTATTACCTTTGTTGTGTGGGCTATTTAGTTTTTGTAAATTATTTTTATTAGTTTTGTATGCTATTTTTATATCTGTGTTTTTAAATAGTTTTGTTAGTTTTGTCATTTTATTATTTATGTATGTGAATGTGGCCCATTTTTTGTTTGTTGTTATTATTTATGTTGTTCATTTTGATTAATTCTTAATTGTTCAGTTTTTATTTTATATTTGATTTTATTTTCTATTTTGTTTACGGTATTTTTAATGTATCCATTTTCATAACCATTTTGGAATATTATATTTCTTTCTTTGTCAGTTTCTTGTTTGTTTAGGGGAATTTTGTGCATTCTGTTAAATAGCGAATAGAATGCTGCCATTTTTTGTTGTGGTGGGTGGTCAGAATGGTTAGGTATAATGATGTTGGTAGAAGTTGGTTTTCTATATATTGCATATTGTATGTGGTTGTTGTATCTTGTGATGTCTAAATAGTTGATTTGATGTTTTCTTGTTCTTCTGTGAATTGTATTTTAGGATGTATGTTATTGATTTTTTTCAGTATGTTCTCTGCATTTGTGTTTTTGTTATTTGAAGTTATGTTGTTGTTCTCTACAAACAAATAACAAACAAACCAATTTGATGTACCAGAAGCCAACAGGATACCACAATAATAATAGTCAACCAACACATATGTACTTCACCAGACACAAAAACCGGAAGGCTGAGGATGGGTACAAGATGGTACCCGAAACATGTTCCTAATAAGGAAAAAAATATCTTGAGGTTAATTCATTATAAATATTAAATGTATTATATACATCAAGAAACGGACTGTAGCAGAAAGTGATTGAATATATATAGTGCCGTCTCCCTTCCTTCAACCTGGCTTTCCAATTCTCCCGATGTTCCCATTGTCCTTCCTGAAGTAATATAAGTTGCATAGATTCATCCACTTCCTCAACCTGGCTTTCCAATTCTCCCGATGTTCCCACTGTCCTTCCTCAAGTTCTATAGGTTGCATAGATTCATCCACTTCGTCCCTTCAAGATCTTCTCGGTCTTCCCCTTTTTGTCCTTCCTAATGGACTCCATTCCGGCACTCTGTTGATCCACTTATTTTGGGCTCTCAGTACATGACCGAACCACACTAATCTTTTTTCTTCAATGTAGTCAATTACACTTCTTTACGTTTCCATTCTTCTTCTGATCTCCTCGTTTGTTATTCGGTCTGCCATTTATTGTTAAAAAAAAGAAGCAGTAAACAAGGTTCCTACAAGAGAATCAGAAAATGTGGGGGCAACTAAAGAGTGAAGTGTATAAATGTAATCAGCCGCTGCCTGTGTTCTTATAAAAACATACCTGAGAGGATCCGTTTCGATGTGGTATATTTACATTTAATAATCCCTTTTTAATGGGAGACCTCTGAACGCTTCACAGCAAAATGAGTAGCCTCACTTTTACAAGTCTGCTTACCTGACAAGCGGGCGCACGTCACAGCACACAGAGCGAGCGGCAGCAACACACTCCGATCAGCGGGACTCCCCAGCACACACTTCTGGAACGCTTAACAACCATCGTCAGGACATATACACTGTGCATTCGCGGTCACAATATTATAAAACAGTTTTATTTACAAAAAACCAATTCGTAAATTCTGACTAATAATAATGAGACGTACGTTTGTGTCCAAAGTTTTAAATATCGTAAAAACAAAACTGGGTTTAATCCATGGAGTTGATTATGATATTCCACACCTCGCATCATGTAGGTGTTAGTGAATTTAATGTCGACTCAAGCTAACATACAAACTCAAAAGATGATTACCTACGTCCTCTTTAACGCGCTAACACTGTGTCACACTTTCAATAGAGAACAGTCATGTCTTTCCTTATTAACCTCTTGTCTAATTATCAGCATTCTTTGTTAAACTATGTTCATCACTAATCCAGGCTTTGAGCTTGGAAACTTCAAAGACCACCCTCCCCAGCTGTCTGGAGAAAATGCAACATTCGTCTGCGGTCACACTCTCTACGTGTTTACTCCAGAGCGCCACGTGTAAGGTCTCAACCTTGGCCAAAACTTGACCTTTAGCTACACTAGAAACCTATCTTGTAGTTGATAATATTATTACCTAAAAATAATTATATAAAAGTTAGGTAAGTAGTCAATATTTTACAGTGTTCAACATCGTGGCTTACATTTCTGCCTATCTCTTTACTTTTGTCTTTTCATAGCTGACTTCCCATCGCTTACTTAATTTCTTCTCCCAACTAAAATTCTTATCGTCGTTTTTACCTCCATTTTCCATAAGAAAATGGAAGTATAGTGATTGTGTAAAGTTACGTTCGAGATAAGGGCTGATTGTGATTGTACTACCATCAAAACATGAAGAAAAGTCGTTTTCCGAAAAGTGGCTGTATGTAGAATTTTTTATGGCAAACAATAACTTCCGCAAATTCAAACAGAATCAAATACGTTTTCGTATATATGCCTGAATTGTAGAGGACTCAAGGTTTGTTGATTTTGGTAAAGATCAGTTAAGGGAAAGGGGTAGTTTACCTGCAACGTTTTATGATTTAACAAGAGTAAAGTACTTAATTTTGATAGATAATAAAGTATCCTGAAAAGAAAGTCATAATAATCCACTGTAGAAAGGTAGATGAAATATCTATAAATGAAAAGAGTAGTTGAAGAGGAAGGGGTAATTTTCTACAAATGAAAATGATAGTTGAAGGGAGAGGGGATAATTGTTTATTGTGTACTACCTTATTGGCAACAAAGAAGTAGGTTGTTGTTAAAATTCCTTCCCTGGCTGTTTGGCCGTGGTCCAATGTTTTCTGCAAAACCAGACGTTTCGGTAGTGCCATCGACTACCACCGTCAGTGAAAATCGAGTGCGCTAACGTGTGGTGGTCTACATAGTGACCACAGTACTGTGATTAAGGCTGAAGAAAGAAGTAGTTTCTATGGAAATATTTCATTTCGAATATGATTTTAAATATAAATCTTAGAACATGGAAGTCATGTACGGTTCTCCATACCAATATTTATTTTATCTTACGCTGACAAGTTGAGAATATTTATGGCTAGCTGGATGTTTGATGCAAAGCCGCGCTGAAAAATATCTGTTTATGTATACTGGAAACATTCTAGTAAGATTTTCGTCTACAGATTCTCTTCTTTGTCCTGACGGTATTCTGCATTCTGTTTTCCTCTTAAGTATAGCGTATTTGGTTCCTTGCAAAACAACCTCAAAGTACTCTAACATTCTTTTCTGAATATAAAAATCACAAACATAAAAATCGTCTTCCATTACAAGGAGTCTTTTGCTGTGGTTGCTACCAGGACAGAAATTTTTAAAAATTTTTTAAAATTTAAAATATTATGTGACACTCAAAACAGAAATAATTTGCGTACGTAATAATAATAAAAAGAAGAAGAACAACAAGAAGCAGCAGAAGAAGAAGAAAAAGAAGAAGAAACCGGTAACAGGCGTTATTCAAGAAATCACCGTCCGTCTGGCTATGTTGTTACGGCTTGTTTGATTTTCCGTTGCTTCTTTCTTCAGCTACAGGTGCCCCAGTTACCTTTTCTCATTAACTTTACAAAAACACTGCTTCCCCAACTACGATAGTGCTAAATGCAGTTGTGACAAAGAAAGAGGCTGTTTTTCACAACCAACAAACCCGAAAGTATCAATATATAACATGGTTGGCTCGGGCCGTGAAACCCTAAGCAATCATGAAAATCCAGAATTATTCCAAACTGGATCCCATACTTTGGTTCAACTGGCGGTATCAATGTACTGAAAATATTGGTGATCATGTTGAACAGTAGAATCGTGTCCACGAGACATCAGGCTATAATCTGTGTATAGCTCCCTTGGCCAAACTGATAACAGTCGGGATGAAAGCGACTGTTATCAGACGTAAATTGTTCAGAAAGATTATTTTTAAACTGGCATCACTGTAGTTACGTTGTTGGTACACATATCTGCACACCAACAAATTACGGACATACCGACAGAAGAATAACGACGACATGACGAATCGGTTCCATCGACGGTGCGGTTGAAAATGCTAATTGTGGCAACGCGACGTCAAAGTGGACTCAAAACGGTAATGTCCACTTTCTAGCGGTGCGATCTGGTGGTTCACAATGTCGGCAAGTGCCGAGCAATTACGAACACGTCATTATATGGGACACTTTTGCCAAGTGTCGTTTCTACGGAGGGGATCAGGTGTTTAAAAATTTGGTTTCTAATAATTCTAGAGCTGGATCTTCCTCCAGAGCTTTTAAAATTTCCAGCGAAATTCAATAAAAACGTAGATCTATTTCTAAGCCAGTTGTATGTGTTAATATAAGACTTATAAAAGTTGTAGAAAAAAATCAATCTGTAACGTCTGGAAATCAATAAATTAAAGTTAGAGAAATAATGAAATAATACTCAACATTTAGTACATAATGCACGTATTTGTAGTAAGAAAAGCGGACTTCTTAAAGACTCATTTTTAAAAAAAGATCTATTAAAAATATAAATGTAGAATTAAAGTGATTCTTAAGGCATAAGATTTATTCTCTTCAATTTAGATAATTAATTAGTCAAAATAAAATATTTTGAAATTTGTTCTTTTATATACTTTTCAACTCCTATACTTTAGGCTGGTTTACTCAAAAACTTGGAAACGCAAAGAATTTATGAGATTATTTGAAAAAAATCCTGAATTTCGCATCTGTTGAGGGAAATGCTCGCTACGACTTTCAAGGTAGCTGATCCCCCCGCCCGAAGCTAGTCTTATCCTCCTCCTCCCCCAAAGGAGCAACTCCTGGGTACGCCACTGCTTGCGACTGTCATCCTTTCGGCCAAGGAAGCTATAATAAAGTGTGGTGACGGTGAAGAGATTAGGTTTTTATCGAACCTTTTTGTATTTTACCTTCTTTACACACACACACACTGACGCTTGCAGAATAAAACCTGTATGTGTAACTCAATTTTTACTGTAAAGCAACAGAAAATGTAAACACAGCTACTTTTTATGTTTACCAACCGCTTGCCAGCTAATTCATCACACACACACACAAACACACACACACACACACACACCATCTCATGAGTTATGTACACGCTTCCCCGAGGGAAAAAAATTACTACTTTCTCAGAATATACACGGTCGGCCGTCAATGTTTACCGACATCGTCTCACACGTAGCGACTGCTGAAATAAAAACAAGTGAAAATAGGAAAAATTTCTATTCTCGCTTTACCACCAGTAAACAGAGACCGGTATAAACACATATTCACATGTACGTACACAGTCCTCTCTCCCTCTCTCCCTCTCTCTCTCTCTCTCTCTCTCTCTCTCGCACTGTATATGACGATTTCTGCTTTCGTATTTGTAGATACAAGTATGTGTGTGTGTGTGTGTGTGTGTGTGTGTGTGTGCGCGCAAGCAGAGGTGCAGTTTTATGGCAGTACGTAACAAGAATCTAGTTTCAGATATTTACTGAAAATATTTTTATACTCACGTGACTCTACATTAAAATTTTCAACTATATGCAGAGTTCCAAATCACTTGGAAGTAAATTTTTTTCGTTCATGTATAACAATATATCATGAAACCACAATAGTATAACAAGTAATATTTACACAATAGCTTAGGAAAACCCATTTAAATATTACTGAACAAAAGAAGTAATGACTCCTTTTTTGAACCACCGAAATGGTTCAAGAGTTGTGCACGCAAGACAGGCTTATAGGAGGAAGGCACTACGCTGTAGGCAGGCCGCACACTGGAACGACATTATGTTTCGCAACATAAACGTTTCGACGCATTGTGTCGCAAAGCGTCCCAGATGACTATTGCTATTAGGATCTACAAAGCACCACACACTGGCTGCGACATAAAGACCCCTTGCGACCAAAGACGAAGCTCCTTCAATTTATGTCTTGCTTCAAAACATCTAGAGACATTTTGAACCGCGCATGCGCTGGATTCTAACCACACACGGCGAGAAGTTTATATTACACTTACTTAGTCCAATGTAAAAAATGCGTGCATTCTCCTTTCATTCTGATTCCCCCACATTGTTGTGTCTTTATTATTATTAATATTATTATTATTATTATTAAATGCAAAATAGTGCCTGACAAGAACCCACGAACCACACACTTTTACAGCTGAAAAACAGCTGACGAGAAATTGTTTTGTCGCGAGCCAATGTCTCAAGCTTCTCTCCACCGAAGGGAGCTTTGCAACAAGATGAGCCAAAACAGTTCTGTCACGAAACAAAGTGTCACACCAGTGTGCGGCCGGCCTTAGACGCCCACTGTTGCGCCCATATGATGCTCTAGAATGTGCTTTCCATTAAAGAAACACACACACAAAAATAATTTACTCTGCCGTACAGAAATCGTAGTCACTTACGGCTCTAACAATTCGTAACGTAGGGCAACAATTGTCAGGGAAAAAGTATTTGTATAATTAAACCTTTTCTTTATTAAATTTAAATGATAGACATTAGGCGTAATTAATGATACACTCACGCGGGCGGGCGCGCATACATATACACACAGAATCGTCGTCGTCATCGTCCGCTACTATACCTAACTTTTTTTACGTTTATTTATGCAGTCTGTTAGTACACAACAATAAGTATAATTGCTCATAGAATACTTGCATGAAGAGAACAAGTCCGTTGACTAGTTCTCTGCATGAGTATTTAAAAGTAAAATATTATGTACTATATATATATATATATATGTATGTATGTATGTATATAGTGTTTAAAGTCTAGGTAAGTCCAGAGGAAATGTTAACTTTAGACTTCTTGTCTATAGGGTGTTGCCCAGTAGATTTATTGCTAAAGAATTCGTGTGCTCTACAAGCCGTTTCACATATATCTTTCGCTGAACATCGTAATGGTTTCACTGACTAAGGGCAGATCCAGGTCTCTATAGATGTCTTTGTTGCTGATGAACCACGGTGCGTTGGTTATGGCACTCTACTATATCTAACTTTTTTTACGTTTACTTATGCAATCTGTTAATACACAACAATAAGTATAATTGCTCATAGAATACTTGCATGAAGAGAACAAGTCCGTTGACTAGTTCTCTGCATGAGTATTTAAAATAACATATTATGTACTATATATATATATATATATATATATATATATATATATATATATATATATATATATTGTCACGACACAAATAGCCAACCCCGTACCAGAGATAAAAAATATATTTATAATTGTAAAAAAAAATACTTCTTATCAAATGAACTGATTGATTTTAAATAAAAGTATAAGGAATATAACACGACAATACGACGACTTTAACCCAACCCAAGTGATTGAGACAAAAACATAAACATAAAGAAGGGAACCACAAATAAACAACGAGAATGAGGAAATAATAAACCTAAGCCACAAGGAAACAAGTTTATGGGTTTAAATGACCCCAAAAACGTCCAAAGAAAAGGATGAAAAAACCCAATATAATAAACGAACAAGGAAAATGAAGAAGGCGGGAGACAAGCAAAAGTGAAAACCAAGAATGGTTCACCAAAATAAGTAAAATAGCACTCAACAAGAACATTGAAACCAAAACAAGGGTTATCAGGAGGAAGGAGAGATAACGGTTACTACCCATTAAAAAGGCAACCAGAAACCACAAATTAGAATTGTTATTAGTCAGTAAGTATTAGTTATTAAGTATTAATTGTCATTAGGATTAAGTCATGAAAGAGAAATAAGTATAGGGGTCACCCACTATCAAACCAATGATATAAACAGTGATATAGTGTAATAGTGTAGGTGTAAGAACCCCAAAGTGAAGTGTGACACTAGGGAAATTGTAATTAACAATAAGTGATTTACAAGTGAAGGTAAGGTAAAAGTTGGAAATAAACAGTGCATAGATAACTGATAAATAAGTAGTATTAAGAGTGAATTATAGTATAAGGGATAGAAAAACACTAGAAGTGATAATGACTTTTTATTTAAAAGGATGTTCAATAGAGTTAAGTTAATTATAGCCAGTAGTAAGTAAAAAGGGAGGATTCCAGAATAGAATAAATTGAAGGTGTTACCATGGAGGGAATATAAAAATTGTTTAGAGATTGAGAAGTCAAAAAACTAACAAAGATACCTAATTTATAAAGGACTATTATTAATTTAATAACAAGTGATGTTGTTTATCACAACGCAGATAATATGTGTTATAAACTAAAAAATTAGCAAATAAGGATAAGTTAGGAGTGAGTGATGATATTTCTTAATCAAAACAATAACTCTAATAACTTATAAAAAATTGTGTTCATGTTATTGTTATAAGAGGATATGGCTGAATGCAATGTGCAGTCCATAAACCTAATATTATATTTTTAAGATTGAAATAAGGAGAGCAATATTGAATAATAAACAACACACCTACAGACTCAAAACACAACACAACTAATAAAAATAACAAAGTAAGCCCAGTAGGCTGAAACAAAATGTGATTTGAACGAAATAAGTAAATTATTATAATGGCTACTTAGGCCTAGAAAAAACATAACTGTCAGAACCAAACAAACAAAGATTATAACAAATTGAATCAGAATTTAGAAAATCTGAGGTGAAGGAATCACCAAGGATAAATTGTAGATCATTTATAACACAAAATATTGTAATAGGCATTATTATATAAAAAGAAATGTAATTAACAAGCATTAACATAATTGTAAAAACTTAAAATCTGAAAATACCCAAGCTTGTGGGGTATCAAAATAATCTATGAACGAGAATAAATACTATAGTGACAATATTTATTAACCAGGAAGGAAGATGGAGGAATAACAGTAATCAGAAGATATACGAAGGATTCGAAGTTTCGATAACAATACATCAACTCAAAATAAGCCTATTCGAAAAATACCGTTACTATGGAAACAGCGGTTGTTGACAGAAAAATACCGTTAGAAATTAGTAGAGAGAAAAAAAGAAGCGAAGCGTCACCAAGCCATACAGATGCAGAAATTCGGAAGAAAGTTTTTTCAGTGTAAATCATGAAAATAATAGTATAAACTTGCTGAAAACCAATTGTCAAAGAAGCAGATGACCACTACAACCAAAATTACAAGACCCAAGACCTGAATAAACGGAAATTATCCATAAATAGAACGTCCAAACACAAGACGAAAGGACGCCACATTTTAATGAAGCCCAAAATCCAAGAAAACTGATTTTATGCAGCCAATTCCTATCTCGAACCAACTACAAAGGCCTATACACGTCGAATTGTTAAGTACTATCCAATTATTTATTTTCCACCAACCCTAATCACTTTAAATAATTTTGAAAGGTAAAATTACCACACTATAAAGATAATATTTCTCTTTCATAGAGTATTTAAGCAAATTAAAACATAATGAAACATTGTTAACATAAAATAACCTAAGAATTGAACACGAACTTACAGAACACTTTTACAACACAACACAACAGATTGTAACAGCACACTTTATATTTCCTGTACTCTTAGATTAAGGTAATTTGTATTTTTATTGTAACCATTGTAGTTCTCTAACTCATAGTCAAAAGAATCCACGGATTTTTGAAACCAAAACTGTAATAAGCCTAACGTAAACAGACGCTAGGTTAAATGGTTTCTAAATTAATTCGCCGCCCTGAAAATAAGATCTCATGTAATCAAACGATAATTATTTTGTTGTAATTGTAAATGTTTCCAGATATCACCATTAAAAAATATTCATTACTGGGAGTAACCAGCGTTATCATTTCATAGGGAGTGCTATATAATAATTACTTGTATTGAAGAATAAATCGTACCAGTAAGCTAGTTGCCAGTTATTCGTCAGAAGCGACGATAGAGACGGCTGTGCGAGCGGGAACGATTTGAATACACCAACCCGCTACGCTGATAACTTGTTCAAATACAGTTTTTAGTTGTTTTTGTAAAACGACTTGGCGCCACCCGGGATTATTACACCCCCTAAGAATAACAGGTAAGGTTACTGCCGTAATATACAGGTGATCAGAACTACGCTACAAACATCGCTAGCCACAAAATTACTGTAACGACCCGGTGCGAGGCGAACGCACTAATCATCCAAAACACATTATTTTTATGTACACATTTTGCTGGTACGTCCAAAGAGAATAGTTACAATATGTATATAGTGTTTAAAGTCTAGGTAAGTCCAGAGGAAATGTTAACTTTAGACTTCTTGTCTATAGGGTGTTGCCCAGTAGATTTATTGCTAAAGAATTCGTGTGCTCTACAAGCCGTTTCACATATATCTTTCGCTGAACATCGTAATGGTTTCACTGACTAAGGGCAGATCCAGGTCTCTATAGATGTCTTTGTTGCTGATGAACCACGGTGCGTTTGTTATGGCACGCAACACCTTGGTCTGAAACCTTTCCATTATGGCGATACTGGATTTAGATGCAGTTCCCCAAAGCTGCAAGCCGTATGTCTACACAGGCTTGAAGACAGTGTTGTACACCAACAGCTTGTTTCGCATTGACGGTAATGATTTTCTGCCCCGGAGCCAATAATGCTTGCAAAACTTGGTGTCCAGTTGTTTTCTGTTCATTCAAGTGTGATTGCGCCAAGTCAGTTTTTTGTCTAGGTGGATGCCCAAGTATTTTACAGAGTAGGCTACCGGGATAGCCTTATTATTTAATTTTTCAATTGATGTTGTCCCATGGCATTTTGTGAAGGTGATGTGTACTGATTTAGCTCCATTTTATTGTATTCTCCACTTCTTTGCCCATTTTTCAATCACATGTAGCGAATTCTGTAGTGACTATACCCAACTAGGTCGTACTCCTTGAAAAGGTATGTCGTGGTCTCTACTCTGTCATCCTTCAAGACCACCTAGAGGATATCATCAACATCTTCACAACACGGCATAGGCAAGGTGCTGCCTGTACCGCCTTCAAAAATCCTCCAGCCATCTCTTCCTGGGTCTTCCCACACAGTTGTCTCCTATAGGTTGTATTTCCAGACTTGTTTGGCCAGTCTCGAATCTGGCATGTTTTTTCCACCGTTGTTTGTAATCGTTTAATTTTTATTCTAGTGAAAACTTTTAACTCTTCTTTTATGGCCTTATTCTTAGTGGAAAGGTCCTCCACTGGTAAAAGTTGTTATTTAGTTTAGTTAATTTTTATATTTTGCCTTCCGATTATACTTAGTTTAATACAGACACTTGACCTTTCCACTGGCTCCTCCACCACCTCTCCCCCATGCACACCCCACACATGTCCGGATACACGCCCTAAACACGTGCTTTACCACCGTTACATTCTTTGTTTAGTTTACTTGTTCAATGATCTCTCTGACAACAGCTTAATACGCTGAAACAGCTTTCAGAGTTGAAAAGAAAACTTTGAAACGTACCAAGTGTTTATATTAGGCGGCTCAGTAGACCAGTGGGTATGGCAGCTGGCTACTAATCTAAAGGTCCCGGGTTCGATTCCCGGGCCCGCACCATAAAATCAAGGTGCGTTTTTCAGCCCCCAGGTCGACTCAGCCTGTTGAAAATGAGTACCTGGGCTAACATCCTGGGGATAATAACGGGCGGCTGAAGCGTAGTGCTGGCCACACTGCCTTCCTTGTATGCCGTACGGCCCACATTAGGCACCCACCCTGCCCACTCCTAAGCTACTTCGGTGGTATACATGGGAGCCATTATTATATATAGATATATATATATATATATATATATATATATATTAAGAACCTCTGAAAAATTCATCCCTAAATATAAAAGAATTCTGGGACGGCCAATGAAAAGGTGAGGAAATCAGTTGTAACAACGGCTGACGCAGTAGGTTTTGAGTGTTGTACTTGCAAAGAAGGAGAAGAAGTAGTAGTAGTAGTAGAAGTAGAAGAATTCAGTGTTAATAAAAACGTGCTGAAAAAGAAAACATTATTAACAGAGTAGCAAATATCGATGCACGACTGATACGTGTTTTTAAATGTGCTCATGTTGGTAACAGTTGAGAGAGAGAGAGTGAGAGAGAAAGCTTCATATCAGTTGGTTTCTTGCTTGTGAACGAGATCCGTCACTATTTAATTTCCCTTTCCTGCCAAAGTGGAAGGAGACGCGCCGCGCACATATTCGTGACGCGTTTTATAGATATCGGATTTGTGTGTAACATCAATTTGTTTGAATTGTCATCTTGTGATAGACAACTTTACGAGCCACAAAGTAACAACAACGGAGGCACCACAAAGCGAGAGACGCGCTCGATTTATTGAATTTCCACAATATACATACGTCAGGCTTGGCTGACGTTTTTTTAAATATATATATTATTTCTATCGAGACTCATAGGAAATCGATCCAATTTGTCTGCTTGTCAGGTACCATTGTTTACGTCTTAGATGTTATACTTTTAATACACGATATCGACAGTATTACTGCAAAATTCATTTTCTTCTTCTCCTCCTCCTTCTACTTCTTTTATATAGGCCTTGTAGCCGTTTTTCTTGAAGCATCAAAGGGATTCACTAGCGGTTGGTTCCAAGTCGGCCAAGATTACGTTTTCCCAACGGTCTAGAATCTTGCACAACTTTTATTAATCCGTCTTCGCCTGCCGTTTCAACGTGTTCATTCCGTTCTCTTTTTCTCCTCCTGACAAATTTCACTACGGCTTCACTACTCACACTGCCGTCTTAAGTCACTGTTCCGTGTTCGATCACGTCTCGGTTTCCCAACAATTGTCCTGAGTGTACTCGTTTCTATCGTCCACAACAGTCTGTTTGTTCTGCTGGTTTCAACCCGCGTCTCATCTTTGTAGGGCAGCCACTTGTTGTACCATTGCCTTGTATTTATTCAATGATATTCAGTATATATTCAGAATACATTCAGTATATATTCAGTACAGAATATAGTACAGAATAGTACAGAATGTATTCAGTATATATTCGCCTTGTATATATTTAATGAAGCTTTTACCTTCAAGTCTGAGGTATTTATTTTTCACACGCTATATTTTTTTGTCACGACACAGACTATATGTTTAGAAAATTGAAAGAGGAGTACGAGAAATGGGGTCTAAACATAAACACTACTAAAACAGAATATCTGAAAATAGGAGACATGCAAGAAGAAGACCCAGATCTGCAAATCCATTAAATCAGAAAGTGTAGCGAACTAAAATATTTGGGAAGCATAAATTCAGTAGATGGAACAACAAAGAATGGCATCAAAAATAGGATACAAGAGGCAAAAAATGCTATTCGTTTGCTAAACTCATTACTTTGGTCGAACAAAACGAAACTTCAAACTAAAATGATAATCTACACAACTATTGTGGAGCCCATTTTAACTTATGGCTGCGAATGCTGACAACTTTCTGATAAAGTGAAAAAGATGATAGAAACTGTGGGAATGGAGTTCTTAAGAAGAGCGTGTAATATTACTAGAATGCAACATGTTAGAAACGAAGATATAAGAAGGAAAACAGGGCGCATATTTACAACAGCAGAAAGAATAGAATCCAGAGAGTTGCTGTGGTATGGTCACGTAATAAGGATGGAGGAGACGCGATGGTCAAAGAAAGCATTGACTTATACACCAAAAAACAGGAGAAGGAAAGGAAGACTGACAACACAGTGGAGAACAGGAATTAGGAAAGCATGAAAGACCGAGCTATTGAAGACGATTGGTGGAAAGATAGGGTGAAATGGCGATCGAAAAGCGGGACGCGGCTTAGACTGTAGGACCCCCGCTAATTATAATAATAATTTATTTTTCAACGTTACGTCCCTTGGATATCCAGAGATACGAGCTCCTCTCTTTGCCCGTCTTCTTGCTTCATCATATGTGTATTGCACAGCCATTGTAACAAATTTTCTACTTGTTATATTCCAACCATTTTATACGATACTGAGAAAACCTGTCGAACTTAATTAACATTCAGTTAATGCCGTATATTTTCATTTATTCTATGATCTTGAAACAGTAAACCCTGCCACGTGCCCGAGAAAGCTCATTTTGGTCGAATGAAGAGAAAATCAGCGCAAAATTATTTCTAATCGTTTTTTCAATGTTCTCATATAATTACCGTATCACGAAATTGCAGATAATTATACGCTTCACTGTTGTATTGTAAATTATCGCAATTTTTTAACTTGATCCTAGCTTTTTGTTTTTAATCCTCGTTCGATGTTTTAAAATACTACAAGAAACTACCTACTACTACGTTCACAACTATAGTACGGAAATCAACTTTTCTTCCAGCTTATTTAGTACATATACAAAATTTGTCAGTATAGCAGGCATATAATTTTACATCTTGTTTAAAATTAACGTATACAAGAAGGGAAGAGTGCTGCTCTGCAAAACGTTATTAAAATCACTTTCAATTAATTTGGTTCCGATGTAGCCTATCACTTAACAGACTTGAAGGATTACAAATTGATTGCATAAAATTAGAGCGTTTGCGGTACCAGTCGTAGAAATTTTGAACGAAAAAATACAGTTTGTATGTTACGTCTAATTACAAAAACAATAAAATCAGAATATATAAAACTATAGTCGAAAGTATAGGCCTATATGGAGCAGAACTGTGGGAAATTAATAAAATAAATAAATCCATAATAAGAGCTATGGAGATGGATAACTGGCGGAGGTGGTGTAGACTAACAAGACTAGATAGAGTGAGAAATGTAGAGATAAGACAAGCTATAGGGATCGACCTTGACATGATAGAGACAATAAAAGCAAGAAGACTTAAGGGGACCTTGTAGTCCATATACCGCCCATGTTAAAACTGACTTTTTTAGGTGCCATTATCTGAAATAGTATGTACGATAAATAATACAATATTTTTGCACAAATAATTTACACTTCTTTCTGTAATGTTAACTACATTTTAACACCTTTAATGAACACTGTCCATCTTAAATAATTTTATTAAAAAAATATTGAAAAATATATAAAATTTAATTAAATAATATTTGTTTATTAATGAGCAAATACATTTTTTTACATTAAAAGTAGTTAACATTATAGACATTGTACTAAGTTACAACCAGAAAAAAATTCAATCTTCTAGGCATAAAAGTCTTATAACTATATGTACCCTAAGTTTAAAAATGTAAATTGTTTAGGAGAGCAAAAACAAATCCATGGTTACTTACAATGCAATATATTGTCCATCAAAACGTTCCTGCACCATATTGGAAAAAAAATATGACTGATACTGAAATCTATAATTATGTTAGGCCTATAATAAGTGTTTTAATAAGTGATAGTAAATTTTGTGACATAAATAGTTGTGACAAGAACAATTGTGATAAAAAGACTTATGAAAATGTAATTAAATTCACTGGTCTGGGTATTTACATGTTTAGGTATAAAAAGCTAAGAAACATGCAAGTATTATAATTATATCAAAATGTTCAGAAAATTATGGAAAATCATTTAACAATAAAAAATAAAAAATTTTTTTTTTTATTTTTGACTACACGGTTTCCTTAATTGGTTTGGACACCTAAAAAGAATGTCGGATGAGAGATGGCCAAGGAAGGTATAGTAATGGACTTCACCGTCTAGAAGAAAAAAAAGGAAGACCTAAACATTAATGGAAAATGGACGTCGAAGATGCAATGAATGCAAGAGGACTTACAGAACATGACTGTTTAGACCGACGCCAGTGGAAGCAAGGACCGAATAGGCGGCGCCAGCCGTAATTTAATCGCCTAAAACAAAAACAAAAACTCTAATTACCAAATTTCGGAACTCCATGCTATTACTATTGCAGTCTACACCTAAGGCTAACTGTGTTGGCTCCGGGTTATTAGGACGTGGTCTACTCCTGTCGCTATGAACAGACGTTTCGGCCTCTCCTCTGGATGCCATCTTCAGTGTAAGGACGAATCAGTATTTACCAAAGTATACTGTAGTTAACTGGCGAAGACCAGAGCTTGTTACCGAATCGTTCTTAAACTGAAGATGGCCTCCAGAGAAGAGGCCGAAACGTCTGTTCATAGTGGCAGGAATACACCACGGACTAATAGCTGGGAGACGCAGGGGCGGATTTACCATTTTGCCGCCCGTAGGCAGTATAAATTTGCCATCCTCTCAGAAATCTCTTGTAACAACCAAAAATTTAAAAAATTTTAGTGTGACTGAAAAGACGTTACATTCAGCATGACACACCTACTCAGCCCACGAGCAATAAATAAGGAAATGTGTGTCGATGTGTCAAGTGAACGTTTACTTCAGACAATGCAAGTACGTTTCACATAGTTGTACAATAGGAACAGGGTTGGCCGTGACAGACTCGACTAAAACACGAGATTTACAGCCTGCAAATGTCAGATAATGGAAACTGTGTCAAGTACCAATTTAGAGGAGAAACTGTGACGGACACACTGCCGGGTTAATTTGTAAGAGTACCAGTAAAGAATAAAAGAGTGTAAGTCACACAATAGTATATACCCTATACGAGGACGGACATCGATACCTAAAATAATAGAATCGAACTTGTAAACAGCAGGGGAACGACTTACTGGCGACAACGGATATTTACGACAGGCAGTAGGTGTGCCGTTTTGGAAACGACGTCACGCTGCGCCAGGATAGCGTTCAGGAAAAAAGGGTCAAACACAGCGAACAATAACAAGAGACGACACATTGTTTTCGTGAGAACTGCAGCGAGACCCGGAGTACGCTTAGACAATGGCATAATAGACGAGCATGAAATTTCTCCTGTTCTAGGAAAAGAGTACGGAGGCTTTCGACGCGAACCCGTGGGGAGACAGGATATCCAATCACAACCCAGCATCTACCCAGAGACCTGGTGGAGAGGGCCGTCGCCAGCATAGCAACGGGAACGTCGAATGGGAAGTGAAGAACGACACTCTGGCTTAAGGGTAGGAGATCTTCCATCCTATCATGTTCAACTTGAGGCGTGTTTTCCAGTACGGTGCATTGTGGTACACGATGTTTGATAAAAACTGCTTGCAGAGCACGCGGGAGGACAGTCTCTCATAAATTTTCAACCATATACTTTGGACAGTCTTTTCATAAATTTTTACTCATATACTTTGAGCAGTCAGTCGGTCAGTAGAACAGTCTTTATAATTTTCAACAGTCGGTCGTCAAAGTTCGATTAACATACGGACGGCAGTGGGACTTTGAAATTTTGCCACGCGTCATATAACTAAGAGACTTAGACATTTCGATATTGGCGCGTATCCGGTAATAGTGTACTTTCAGTGTCTAAAAACATGCGACATACGCCAGTGCTTAACAATTATAGAATTATTTATTATACTCTAATTCAGAATTGAACTAACCAGTCACACTTACATCAATAATCGACGCGTAGAACTTTCGTTGATGTAATACCGGACGGCGAAATAATAACATTATACAGTGTTGCGGTGCGATTCAATATCATGTGGAACAATTACACCGCGGCATCAAAACACTAACAGTAATGAACATATCAAACGTTGAACAATAGACAGACATATATATATACACCATAGTTAACGATGAACTTTAATACGAACACATAGCGCGAGTGAATCTGTTTCGCGTGTGTTAAGTGTCAGTCACAGCACAGCTTTCCACACATGATCCAGCAGAGAGGAGTTACGCCGATGGAAATTTCGGATAATTCATCTAAACAAGTAATCTTTATGCTATTCTTATCATAAGGAACTCTACTGTCCTGTCTCTTTTTCAAGAAACACCCCTTGAGCATTTAAATTAAACATGATAAACATAATTTAACGCCATCCATCTGAGGCATACGATGAACGCATTAGTATAGGATTTATTGTTTGAATATTTGTGTTTCTATATATCGATTGCATTATATATGTATGTATATGTTTTTCAGCAAACAACGTATTGGATTTACCTTGTAATTTGATGTATAAACATGTGTTCTTTTATGTTCTTTTCATGAGTTTATGAATGTATGTATTTACAGGGAATCATCCATATTTTATATATTGAATTTAATGAATGGTATAATGTTAATAAATAAGTGTTTATTTTATCAATATGCGTTCATCATTGTCAAATTACCTCAGAACGAGAAAGTAATGGCATTTGAGTGATTTATGGTAGTTTATTTTATTTTATTTATTAATGCAACAACTAGAGTCTCCATGCAATAGTTATGCTAACGTAAAGTAATTAACGTGTTATTTATTGATTACACGAGCTCCTTATGCAAATTAATATATTCAATAATTACTTAATCACAGATTCGTTAATTCAGTAGCGTAATAGCATAACACCCCACAGTGTTGTATTTGCCGCCCAAAGAACGTGGGGCATTACAATTATCAAAAACTCCCAATATAAAGAAAATCTTGTATTTGGCGCCCACCGCACGGCAAAGAGCAGGCAGTAGAGATAGGATAAGCGTATATATTAATATTTCATGTTAGTAGTTGTAAGAACAAATATTATTAGTGTGAAGCTAGTTGGACTGGGACTGAATGTTAACGCGTAGTAAAGCAGCAAAAATGACGACCAGTAGCACAGATTCCATGAATTTTGACATTAATAACCAACAGGGAGTACCTGGTGTCGAACGAGAGGAATCACCAACTTATTCACAAACGACCGAGGAGACGTCAGACGTCAGAGCGCGGGGACAGGAGTCCCAACAACAACCGCAGGAAGAGGTGACGTTGCGCGCATTAATGGATTTTATGAATGAAAAATTTGAAAAGCAGAAGGAAGAGGCTAGTGAAAACCTTAGAATAATTAATGAAAATTTTAGAGAAGTGAATGGAAAATTCGAGAAATTAGAAGAAAAGTTTGAAAAGCAGAAGGAAGAGGCTAGTGAAAACCTTAGAATAATTAATGAAAATTTCGAGAAGCAGAATGAAAATTTTACACAAATACGCGCAGAAATGCGTGAATACATAAATAATTGTGATAAGAAGATAGACGAGGTTCAGAAGCAGCAGAACGAGATCGTCAAAGAGTTAAAGGAGGACACCGACAAGAAATTCGAAGAGGTGCGGGAAACAAGAGAATTAGACCGACAGGAACTAAAGAGTGTTGCCCAAAATACTCAAACGAGCATCAAAAAGATCCACAACAGAGTGGAGACACACGCAAAAGAAAACCACAAGAAACAAGAGGAATTGAGAGTCGAACTATTCCAAACAGTAAGACAATTACAACAGGAACAGGGAGACGTAAACAACACAATGCAACAGAAAATCAATGAGGTAGATGGAAGACAGAAGTCGGCGGAACAAAAACTAGACGAGAGCACCAGAGAGAAAACCACCCGTATTAACGAATTAAAATCCCAGATAGAACGACTACAGCGTCAGCTAATTGAAGGTGAGTCTGGAATAATCAGTAGAATTAACGGACACACACATACAGAGTTAAAGTATAACGGCACTGACAGGTTCCCAATGGAGTTCCTGAAGGAATTGTCAGAGATCCAGGAACAGTACTACAGCAACGGTGACATTAAATGGATCGGAAGACACTTGGAGATGGACGCTGGAATATGGTGGCGCGTCATAAGGAATCAAATCTCCACGTACGAAGAATTTAAAGAAGCTTTCACCTTGAAGTACTGGGGTCAAGAACGCCAGGACAATATACGCGACAATCTGGAGTACGGCAGATATGAGTGGAATGGACCAATCACAGCTGTCCAATATGTAGAACGGATTTTACTGGAAAGTCGGCAACTGTCACCAGCATTAACCGACACTCAGCTGATACGAAAACTAGCTCGCCACTTTGGTAAGGACTTGCAGCTCGCCGTGGTCACACGTGGTATCACGAGTATACCAAATTTCGAAGCGCTGATTACGGAATTCACAAGTATACAGTCGAGCGGAGATAACACTCGCAGACCACATTATAGACCTTACAACGAAGGGAGGAACAATCCGAGAGAAAGGGAAACGCAATACAATAAAAATGAAAGTGACCGACAGGCAACAAGGGGTCGGTATGACAACAAACACTACGTCAATACAGTACAGTTTACACCAGCTGAGCCAGGACCCAGTAGCACGGTCATTGACACTACCCCAAGGGCGAACGGTAACAGCGACAACAATAACAAAAAAAAAAATACGTCGAACGAGGGGAGGAGATAGAATTTCTAAGCGACTTCTTTCCGAGTGAGAGTGTAAATATATTGTTACCTGATTTACGAAAGGACCTACTAAAAGAGGACGACGAGATTGTAAATAAACAAATATTGAAATGTCCCGAGATTACTATTAAATTTAATAATGATGTAACTGTCCAAGCCTTACTTGATACTGGTTGTATTGTTAACGGGTTATCGGAAACTTGGTTTAATAACCATAAGAAGAGTATCGAACCATATGAGACACTACCCGTAACGAATACATTTATAATAAGTGCTGTAGGAAGTAAATCCAAATTAGTTAAGAGACAAATATTGTGTGACATTGAGATTGATAGTATCCGATATGAATGTGTGTTTTTGGTAATACCAGAATTAGTGAAACCATGTATACTAGGAATTAGTTTTTTACAAGAAGTTGGGTGTCGCATCGACATCGGAAACAAAGTAGTTAGTTTAAAAAACGATACTGTTGATGAGGAGCACATTATACCAATCATGAATATTGACGTGATAAACAGTGAAGAAGAAGAGGAAGTACTGCGATGCATCGATGAGAAGATTGGGAGCATAGACTGCGTGGATAAAGGAATACTGCAACGCCTGAAGGAGATTTTGGTAAAGAACCGGAATGTTTTTAGGGAGTGCCCGGGAAGAATAGAGGGTTACACGCACGAGTTTCACGTTACGGACAGGACACCTTACTTTCAACGAGGGTGGCCTGTGCCGCTTGCCTACAGAGACAAGGTGAACGAGGAGATTAACCGGATGTTACGATATGGAGTAATCGAACGTTGCGCCAGCCCGTACGTCAACCCAATCGTGACAGTTATCAAGAAGGATGGGAGGGTTCGCCTATGCCTTGATGCAAGAAAAGTGAACAGCGTGACCGTGCCCGATTACGAAGGAGTGTCCCCGGTCAATGAGATATTGGCTAGATGTGGTGATATGCAGTACTTGTCGACAGTCGATTTATCCAGTAGCTTCTGGCAAGTCCCATTAAAACGAGAGTGTAGGGATTTCACTGCGTTTATGCATGAAGGGAAGTGCTACCGATTCACAGTGACGCCATTTGGACTCAGCACCAGCTCTGCAGCGTTGACACGTGGATTGGATGTGGCCCTCCAGGAGGAGGTCAAGAAGAACACGATCATCTACGTGGACGACTGCTTGTGCTACTCCAATAATATACAAACACATTTAAATCATTTAGAAGCGTTGCTAAACAACCTCAATAAAGCAAATATAACTGTCAACCTCACCAAGTCACAATTCTTCAGACGAGAGATCTCCTTCCTTGGTTATCGCCTTACAACAAAAGGGATACAAGCAAACGATGACAAGGTAAAGGCGATTATGGATTTCCCAGCACCGAAGAATACAAAACAACTCAAAGGTTTTCTTGGTCTTACCAATTTTTATAACAGATTCTCGAGTAAATACGCAGAAACAACGCAACCTTTACATGAACTGCTGAAAGGTGGACGAAAGTTTTCATGGACAAGGGAAGTGGACGAGTGTTTCCAGAGAGTCAAGAATTTATTTATCGACACAGTAACTCTACGGTTCCCACGGCCGAACCAAAGATACTATATTCAGTGTGACGCTAGTAATTTTGCGTATGGTGGCCAGCTTTACCAGATTGATGAAGATGGAGAAATCGGCGTCATCGCTTTTACAAGCAAGACATTTAAGGGAGCAGAACGCAATTACTTCACGACGGAGAAAGAGCTCCTGAGTATCGTTAGATGTCTGGATAAGTTTCGTATGTACATACTTGGCCAACCACTCACGATAATCACCGACAATAAAGCATTAACATTTATGCACAAGTGTCACTTGAACAATTCCAGAATTACAAGATGGATTCTCGCCATACAGGAGTACAATTTCGACATTATCCACTGCAAAGGAAAGGATAACGTCGTTGCGGACATACTGAGTAGATACCCGGCTGACACGGAACAACACGAGACAAACGAGGAGACGCACGAATATTTGATTAATCACCTAGTTATTAAAATGAGTCAACAATTAGGCAAAATAATTAGAGGTATCGGCAAATACCAAAATGAAGATGCCAAACTCGGAACGCTCATAGATAAGATTAAGAATAACGTTATAGATAGTAAATTAAGTAAATTTTATAAAATTGTTAATGATAAGTTGTACCGACGACGACGTGGCGAATGGAAACTATACATTCCTGACAGCGTGTCGAAGGATCTAATTGCAGAGATACACCAAATGTACGGACACCTAGGCCCGAAAAGGTGTATAAAAATGTTACAAGAGCACTTCACGATCGACAGCTTGATCAAGAAAGTGAAGGTATACACCCAAACTTGTGACTCTTGCCAACGGTACAAGGATATGAACAACAGGATGCTCTTTGGCGGAACAAAACCCATGATACCATCAGCCAAAGGTGACATAGTAAGTGTTGATTACTATGGACCCTTACCAACAGGTATAGGAGGTGTCAAGTACTTACTTGTCATGGTGGACAACTTCACAAAGTTGTCAAACTATTTACACTAAGAAGAGCGACAACCACCACGACACTACGACGGATCAACGATTACTGTACGAAGTATGGACGACCGAGAGTCATTTTAACCGACAACGGCACGCAATTTACCGCCGAAAGGTGGGTTAAAGGTCTCGAGGAGCTGGGAATACAACCAAGATATACCGCGATAAGGAATCCTCGAGCGAACTTAGCGGAAAGGATTAACCGCCAATTGGGAAATCCATTCAGGATCCTGGTACACGACCAGCATAGCAAGTGGTCAAGATACGTCGGAGTAATTGAAACATGTATCAATGAAACGTACCACGAAACAATAGAAATAACACCCCACGAGGCACACTTAGGAAAGAAGCCGACCCGCGCATGGGAGAAGTGGCTGGACAACGACGTCATCAACAATGAACACAATCCCAATATTAATGTGTTTGTAAAGATAAAAGACAAAAGAGAGAAATATGCTAAACGTATCAATGATGGTAAGAATATTACTAAATTTGCTACCGGCGATAAGGTGCTGTTGAGGAGCTACCATCAATCCGACGCCGCAATGAAAAGGATTGACAAGTTTTTCGAGTTATACACCGGACCATACAAGGTTAGTCGCGTCCTTGGTAACGCAACATACGAGCTCGCTGAGTGCGATAGCAATGGAAAACTGAGGGGTATTTTCAACGTACGATTGCTGAAGAGATACTTTGAGACGAAATCACAAGTCTCAAAGGAAAACGAAAGTGCATCGACAATCAGTTAGACTAGTGGATTCGGAGGCGGATCAACACATAAGGTGAATGTCCCGCGAAAACCGGTCCAACTAGCTAATCGGTATGATGTATATCTTATTAGTGTATAATGTAAAGATTTTGTACAAGGAGTTCTTAAGTCACAATGTGGCAACCTAACGACATTAGTTACATGTGTATAGCCAGTGTTAGTGGAAATTTAAATAGAAAAGACAATTATGATGTGAAAAGTTCAATTGAATGTGCAGCAATAAATTGCGAAAAGACGTTATAACGAGTTTTATAGACACCCGATGATATTAGATTAATTAATCAAATCTGAGTGATATAAAACAAAGTTAGTTATGATCATAATGATCTCAAGTGAATTGCTAATTGTTCCTGAATAATGTATATAAGTTTCTAATCAATATAATTAGTATAGATGATAGTAACACATATTGTGAGTGATACTCAATAATAATTAGTGAATGTATCAATGTGTATTTACAGGTCATAAATTGTATTTTAAATGGTCAAGATAGACTAAGAACATTAGCTATCATAATGATATTTAAACGATACATGAATAATTGTAATTCATGTCGAAAATCATTATTTCATGTGTTAGATTATAAGCGGACGGCACAGCCATCCACAGCTATTATTATTGTACATAATCCCATATCTAATTAGATATGCAAATATGTAAAAAATGCGTTCATCTTTCCTCAGATGCACGGCAATAAATTCCCAGAGGTAGTTTACGACCAAATATAGGGAATATATATCCATATACCCCAAGCAGAGGAAAGTAGGTCATTGACCGCGACTTTATCAGAGGGGACTCCCACAACAAACTCAGAGCGCAGAAATCGGATTAGAGTGTCTTCCGCTAATCCAACATCAAATCCGATTTGGGGACCTATGTAAAAACCAAAAATTTAAAAAATTTTAGTGTCACTGAAAAGACGTTACATTCAGCATGACACACCTACTCAGCCCACGAGCAATAAATAAGGAAATGTGTGTCGATGTGTCAAGTGAACGTTTACTTCAGACAATGCAAGTACGTTTCACATAGTTGTACAATAGGAACAGGGTTGGCCGTGACAGACTCGACTAAAACACGAGATTTACAGCCTGCAAATGTCAGATAATGGAAACTGTGTCAAGTACCAATTTAGAGGAGAAACTGTGACGGACACACTGCCGGGTTAATTTGTAAGAGTACCAGTAAAGAATAAAAGAGTGTAAGTCACACAATAGTATATACCCTATACGAGGACGGACATCGATACCTAAAATAATAGAATCGAACTTGTAAACAGCAGGGGAACGACTTACTGGCGACAACGGATATTTACGACAGGCAGTAGGTGTGCCGTTTTGGAAACGACGTCACGCTGCGCCAGGATAGCGTTCAGGAAAAAAGGGTCAAACACAGCGAACAATAACAAGAGACGACACATTGTTTTCGTGAGAACTGCAGCGAGACCCGGAGTACGCTTAGACAATGGCATAATAGACGAGCATGAAATTTCTCCTGTTCTAGGAAAAGAGTACGGAGGCTTTCGACGCGAACCCGTGGGGAGACAGGATATCCAATCACAACCCAGCATCTACCCAGAGACCTGGTGGAGAGGGCCGTCGCCAGCATAGCAACGGGAACGTCGAATGGGAAGTGAAGAACGACACTCTGGCTTAAGGGTAGGAGATCTTCCATCCTATCATGTTCAACTTGAGGCGTGTTTTCCAGTACGGTGCATTGTGGTACACGATGTTTGATAAAAACTGCTTGCAGAGCACGCGGGAGGACAGTCTCTCATAAATTTTCAACCATATACTTTGGACAGTCTTTTCATAAATTTTTACTCATATACTTTGAGCAGTCAGTCGGTCAGTAGAACAGTCTTTATAATTTTCAACAGTCGGTCGTCAAAGTTCGATTAACATACGGACGGCAGTGGGACTTTGAAATTTTGCCACGCGTCATATAACTAAGAGACTTAGACATTTCGATATTGGCGCGTATCCGGTAATAGTGTACTTTCAGTGTCTAAAAACATGCGACATACGCCAGTGCTTAACAATTATAGAATTATTTATTATACTCTAATTCAGAATTGAACTAACCAGTCACACTTACATCAATAATCGACGCGTAGAACTTTCGTTGATGTAATACCGGACGGCGAAATAATAACATTATACAGTGTTGCGGTGCGATTCAATATCATGTGGAACAATTACACCGCGGCATCAAAACACTAACAGTAATGAACATATCAAACGTTGAACAATAGACAGACATATATATATACACCATAGTTAACGATGAACTTTAATACGAACACATAGCGCGAGTGAATCTGTTTCGCGTGTGTTAAGTGTCAGTCACAGCACAGCTTTCCACACATGATCCAGCAGAGAGGAGTTACGCCGATGGAAATTTCGGATAATTCATCTAAACAAGTAATCTTTATGCTATTCTTATCATAAGGAACTCTACTGTCCTGTCTCTTTTTCAAGAAACACCCCTTGAGCATTTAAATTAAACATGATAAACATAATTTAACGCCATCCATCTGAGGCATACGATGAACGCATTAGTATAGGATTTATTGTTTGAATATTTGTGTTTCTATATATCGATTGCATTATATATGTATGTATATGTTTTTCAGCAAACAACGTATTGGATTTACCTTGTAATTTGATGTATAAACATGTGTTCTTTTATGTTCTTTTCATGAGTTTATGAATGTATGTATTTACAGGGAATCATCCATATTTTATATATTGAATTTAATGAATGGTATAATGTTAATAAATAAGTGTTTATTTTATCAATATGCGTTCATCATTGTCAAATTACCTCAGAACGAGAAAGTAATGGCATTTGAGTGATTTATGGTAGTTTATTTTATTTTATTTATTAATGCAACAACTAGAGTCTCCATGCAATAGTTATGCTAACGTAAAGTAATTAACGTGTTATTTATTGATTACACGAGCTCCTTATGCAAATTAATATATTCAATAATTACTTAATCACAGATTCGTTAATTCAGTAGCGTAATAGCATAACACCCCACAGTGTTGTACTCTGTTGGGGAGGGAGATGCATTTACACGTTTAATTAAATCTTTCATATTTTAATTACCCTAAAATTTGTTCCTTGTATGTTTTCTTCCCAATTTTTCTGAACAGGTGTTTGTAGAACAATTTACATAACGTACTGGGAAGAGTACAAAAAGACATTAAATTACTGTAGCCGTGTTCATTCCAAAACATTTTAACTCAAGTCTGAATCAACGAATTCAAGAATAATAACTGAAGGAAAATATATTAATAAGCAAACAAACAAAAGAGGGGGCGGTGGTGGGGTTAAGAAAAAGTGATCACACGACACACACTTTACGCACAAGTACAGACCACGCCAAAAATTTACGCGGTACCGGTCAGAGTTGGGTACGAAATTATAGTACGCTTACAGTCTAGGACTTTTGTAGCCATGAGATCATGCCTCTTTTATAGTGGCATCTATCGACAGTCACTCAAGTCAAATTACAGAGTCGGTAAAGGATGTTCGAAATTTAAATGTAAACGAAGTACCTAAAAGTTAAATAATTAATTAATACAATGGAAGTATCACATAGATAATGCGTGTAAATATGTTCTCTATGTAATAAGCCTAGTTACTAAACAATATATTTTATGTTTTTAAAAGTTTCATATCATATTGGGACGAAATGGAGCGGCATTTGAAACATCTCTTACGTATAAAACCAACATAACGGCCGTTAGATTTACCTTTCCAAAATTTGCTGCCTATAGGTAATTGCCTACTTTGCCCATGCATAAATCCGTCACTGGAGAGACGAGTTAATTATATTCCAACATAGTATTGTTATTGCATTCTATTCGTTTCTTTTCTTGTGCTATCTACTTCTTTACAATAGAGCTAGACTAGATGTAATTATGTATATAAACATTTTAAATACTTGATTACCATAGGAGTGAATAATATTAATTGCTGATTTTCTTTGCAGCAACGCGTCGCAGATGAGCGCTAGTTTAAACGACGACGAGCTGCCGGCGCCGACGTTCAAAGTCGCCATGTTGGGAGCCAGCGGCGTCGGAAAAACTGCCCTCACTTACCAGTTCACCACATCCGAATATATATGTGCCTACGATACTTCTTTAGGTAAGTGGACCAGCAGCATATCAATTAATGATGCTAAGCGACATGGCTCCGACTGGTCGGAGGGTAATCGTCCAGGCGTGTTGCTTAAACGTTAAAATCGTTCCTTTTTCATAATCGACGGGCTATTTCCATTATTTAAATTATAATGTATTCGAATATACTAGAATAATAATATATTTTAGTTCCCAATATAAAATAATTTTCATTATTATATATTCCGTGTTTTATATTGACTAAGGAAAGCTCTTGTTTGCTGACGACTTGCTAGTACTTCACAATACAGAATCTGGTTTGCAAAAAATCTGTTTTAAGCTTCACAAGATTTTCTAGCAGCACAATATGGAAATGTCCACTGTAAAAACAAAGGGTACTGCATTTCGACGCAAGGATGGTTCGAGGTAAGAACAAAAAGTAATTTGTGATTGAATGTGATTTGTGGCAACATTTGCGATAAAAGTATAGAACAGGCGAACCACTTTAATTATTTGGAAAATGATACTGACTATGATAGAAATCATAATATTGATGTTAAGAGTTAGGTAAGTTCCAATCGATATGTGGAATAATCAACAGTATTTTTAGAAACAAGGTACGCCGAGATACAAAACTAAAGTTTTATAAAGTTGTGGCGGTTCCTGTGGGGTGTGAATTACGGACACCACCCAAGAAACAAGACAGCCTATGCTTGTATTGTCGCAATATACATATATATATCCCTATATCCCCCACAATTCAGGAGGGAAGGCAATAATTTTCCATTATTATAAGATCTGTTTTTCTTTGACATTCCTTTTAGTGATTAGCCGTTTTTGTGAAGATAAACTTGATCCACCCAATCGTCTTCTATTTCTTCTCTTTCCCAACCGATTCACTTTCTTCTATTTCTTGGGCTGTATATTGTTACAGGGAGCACATGGTTTGTAAGCTTAACAGTGGAACCAGAAGGTTTTTGTTCAAAACGTTCTCGGCATGAGACAGAAATAGCGCCAGGAGAATTAAATGGATCTAATTGGTACCAAGCTCGATCCGTCAGAAGGCGTACCATAACTTTATATAAGCAATTTAGTGTAACCTTCATCCTTGCTGTTAACTCATTAACAGAGACTATAATAACTTCATTTAATTTAGTGACTTTTGTTATATATTGTACGTAATGCCTCTTGGAAATCTGTATAACTACAGGAGTATTACTGTAACGTTGCGTGAATGTTAAGACGAAACATGTCTCCAAGGATTACTGATTTACGAGGGTAGTTCGTAATGTGAAATTTAATGAAACAGATTCCGATATCGAGAGAAAGTTACATAAATTTAGTTATACCTGTGGAACAATAAGACGATTATTGCAGAATAAAAAGCAGAGGGAGAGACAGCTAAAGTTCTGTAAGGTCGTGGCTGTGCCGACTTTTATGTATGGATGTGAAACATTGACTCTCCTGCAAAAAGATATTTCAAAAATACAGGCCTCGGAAATGAAATTTTTAAGAGCAATTAAGGGATGCAGTTTGATAAATCGTCTACAAAACGACGACATGAGAAAAGACCTGAAGTTACTGTCGGTTCGGAGAGAATAAAGGAATACAGGCAAAATTGGAAGTCCCATGTGCAACGCATGGTAGACACGCGTATTCCTAAACAAGCGATTCAATATAGGCTAGTGGAGACGAGAGATCGTGGAAGACCCTGAAAAAAAATGGTCAAAGCCTCTGTGAAGTCGGAACGGGCTATAGCTTAAGCCATGTAGTGAAGAAGAAGAAGAAGAAGAAGAAGAAGAAGAAGAAGAAGAAGAAGAAGAAGAAGAACAACAACAACAACAACAACAACAACAACAACAAGAAAACTTTCCGATTGATTTGTTAAATAGATGCATTGTCATAAAAGGATTTATTTTGTGTCATTTATTTAGGATTTATGTGTGTACTTTATTTTTTCTAACATATGTTATCTTTACCTTTTTTTCTTTCTGTGAACAGACTACAGAACGAAAGTAAACATTAAAAAGGTCTCTATACTACTAAATTCAACATTAATATTGTTACGCTGATGAAATAAATGTTACTGGGTCGTTGAGTGCGTACGCAACTCTGGGCACGCCGCGGCGCGCGAGATTACTCCAGTCGTTTACAGATCGTTCTACGCGACACAATTACGTTCCAAGTCACGAGAGAATACGATCTCTACCCGACTACTCTACCAGCATCCACGCCTGCAACACTTCAAGGCGGCGGCGTTATAAATACCGGATAACGAAGCGTCCCAGTTTCAGTTATTTCAGTTAGCAATTTATTCAGTGCGGATGGAGTGATTGTTGCCGACTAGTGGAATTGTGTTAATTACTGTAAAACTGTAATAAGATAATATTATTTGTTGGAAGAAAATTAACTTAAATTACTGTGTAAGGGCTCTTTCACACGAGTAAACCAGTCTGCGGCAGACATCTGCCGAAGTAGGTCACGGGAGCGAGCTCTCGGCACACTGTGCCTGTGTGCCTCGCACGAAACGGTCCAGCCTCAATTTAGTCAGTGAAGAGTAAACACTCTAATTCAGCATATTTTTTTAAATTGCTTTTTTATACAGTATTTCAAAATTATGAATGAACAGGAAGAAGTAGTTGCAATATTGGCTCTAGCACTAATTGAAAATAGAAAAAGAAGTAAAGAAGGAACAGGAAAATGTTGATTGACCCACTAATAAACGACAGACTTACCACTAGTAGTTCTGCACTGTTGTATCTCGAATGAGAAATGACAATGAAAAGTTTTTAAATTATTTTCGTATGTTGATTTCTTCTTTCGATGAATTGCATAGTTTGTTGGAGAATAACATTCGAAAAGAGAACACCAACATGAGGAATTCCGTTGCAACAGTTGAAAAGTTAGCGATTACATTAAAAAATGTGTACACTTTAAATTTTCAATACTCATTGTTCTTTATTCTATTTGCATTTTTATTAGTAAAATTTTTAAGTACAATTAATAAGACAAAACTACAGTCACTATTTACTTATCTAATGCAATTTTGTTTTTTCTTGACATTTCTTCGGAATCTTAATAGGCAATTAAAAATATTTCGTTCCAGGACTGTTGTTTCTTATTTTATTACTACTATCTTTGCAAGAACAATCCCATATAGCTGGACGATTGCGAATTTCTCCAATAAAGGATTCGACATCGAAAGTGTGAATGGCTTTTCCATTCTGAAGAGGCAGACGTCTGCCTCGTGTGAAAAGGTTTTAAGGATTTGCCCTTGTTAGCTAGCAACTGGCCTGCCCGACGAGTTGAATTCAACTGTCGGGAATTGAACTAGTCGGCAGACGTCTGCTTCTTGTGGCTCACTCGTACCCTCGTGTGAAAAGCTATGCATTGTATCAATGGGATTTCTGTCCCTAGCAGAGTGGCTTGTTGATTTTTCATTCTTGTATGTGACTAATTAAAATTGGTAATTAGTGACTTCATACGTGTCGATTAATCTGTTTCCACAAACAGTACGACGGTCGGTGTAACCGTCGCAAAAATATTGATATTTTCAACTATTTTTTAAGCATCTGAAGTCCTTCTGACCGTTTATTTCAGTTCCTGTTTTAACTAAATGCTATGAAGTTCACTATTTTTACTCCGCTTTACCGTTAAAATTTTGAAACGACGCCGGAACCGTTTGACGTTCTCGTTAACTGTAATTAGAGAACCAGTCAGTCTACAAGAAGGTCGAGTAATTTTCTGAAGGTGACGAAATTGCTTCGATTCAAGCCGTGCAGAGAAAGTCCGCTGTTTGAACAGTGTAATTTGATTACTCAGGCCGGGGATGGGGGAAACTTTGTAACACAGCTGAACCGTGACGAGCGAGTTTTGGTATCATTTGTGCGGCAAGTTTGAGTCAATTAAATACTTGGCCGTGTCAGTGTACTCCGAGTCAAACCTTCAGGGCACGTGTTACAAAGTAACGTCTTGTCGTTTGTAAACAGATCGGTATTCGTTTGCGTCTACTTATCTTATTCCGGAAATCGCTGTCAGAATGTAATAATTAAATCTTACGATATTGGATGTGACTCGGCTTATGTTGATGAGATACGAGGGTCAGTTGAAAGGTTCACGGAGCGACATCTATAGCTCAGTGGTAGAGCTAAAATCGTTCGTGTGCTGCAAGACGTATATTTCGCGTGAACACCTGTTAATTTCCAGATATATTTCTGTCAATTTATTCACTTTTTACCAGCTGTTTGAAATTTTCCTGTCACGCGTGTTTCTAAAATGCACAAAATCAAACATCATGTAGTGATGAATTCTCTATTATAAACGTTTTAGCGCCAACGGAAAATCAAAACAAAATTCTAAATATGTTAGGAGATGCTGTGCCTTCAAAAACAGCGGTAGGCCTTAAGTGGGACACACTCGAGTTTAAACGTGGTCGTACAAGCACTGAAGACTATCCCAGCAGTGGACGTCCACAAACTGCAACAAAAAATGGCATTATTAAAAAAAATGTATAGGGTGTTTGAAGACCGCAGATTGAATACTGAATGACGTTGCTGAAATCATAGGCATCACATATGAGCGTGTGAATTATTATTTAACTCAAGAACTTGGTGTGAAAAAGCGTTGTGCAAGATGGCTGCCGCATCTGGAGTTGTTGCATTTTTTGGGCGTTCAGTGGGACCACGTTTTCAGTGCTCGTACGACCACGTTTAAACTCAAGTGCCTACTTACAAACAGATGGTTTTGAAGTCGCAGCATTTCCTGACACATTTGCAGTTTTGTTTTGAATTTCCGTTGGCGCTAAACAATTTTTAGCAAAGAATCACACCACGATGCTTAATTTTGTCCATTTTTCAAAATACACATAGCACGTCAATTTTAAAGAGCTTTTAAAAATGAATAAATTGATAGACAGATTTGGAAATTAATAGGAGTTCACATAAAATACAAACGTTACAGCACACGAAAAATTTTAGTTTTACCGCTAAGCTACAGTTGTCGCTCCGCGAACTTTTCAACTGACCCTCGTAGATGTGGACAAAAAATAGAGAATTTTCATCACATGTGTGGAACGATAAGAAGAACACTGAGTGCAAGTTCAGAAGAGATGCTCTTTTGAAATTTTATAAAGTGATACCAGTGCCATGGAGCCTTTATAACAGTGAGACTTGGACACCGAATGCAAAGACCCAAAGTCAAATACAGTTAGTGAAATGGGATTTTTACGTTCAGTAATAGGAGTATCACTGAGGGACCCGCTAGGAGGTGACGATATAAAGAACATGCTTGGAATATACAATCTAAACAAAAGGATAAAGCAATACAGACAAGATTGGACAAACCATGTTGAAAGAGCAGGATACCAAAACAAATGTTGGCTTATAATCCGAAAGGACGGCGGAATATTGGAAGACCAAAGAAAAAAGGGTCGTACCAAGGAGTGCGAAACAGATCGTAAGGTCAACATCCTAGATAAGAATAAGATGAAGAAGAAATCTTACAATTTGCATCTCTAAAGCAAAATATAAGTATCTGAAAATTATAGAAAATTACTTAAAAACAAATAAATACTGAAAATGAAATCAGTTATAAGCAATATGTAAGATGCGTTAGGGAATCAGGAGATTTTATTAACTCTGTTCTAACCGGTCTAGCTGAAGTGAGGAAAATGCATTTTTACAGCAAAGTTTTGTGATGATAGTTTTCTTATCATTTAGTGTGAGTTTTGAAGGCAGTTCACAATCCTACCTACAAGTGAGTTTTGGAGAATCGTCACAATCATTCTGTCCCGTCAGCGTATGGGAGTGTTGTAGCGAGGGGCTTTTGGGGTTAACCACTCCTCTCCAGGGATATAGAAAAAAATTAAAACCTAAAAACTGTGCCGCTAAACACAATGTCTCAGAGGAAGAAGCCGTTAAACCACGAGTTAATAAGAAACTTGCTTACCATTTAACCAAGGAAACACATAACAAGAAATCAATTTCCATTAGTGCCAAACTTAGGCACTTTATGCAGCCCGGAAGCACTTTATGGAGCTGAGTGTCTGACTCTGAACAAGAAAATGCTGATGGAAGGACTGGAAGTTACAGAAAGGAAAACATTAAGAAAAATCTTGGGATCAAAAAAAGATGGAGAAAATTACAGAAGACGTCACAATAACGAGTTGTACAAACGTGTTGAGAAAATCACAGACGTAATTAGAAAAAGAAGAATTACTTTCTACAAACGTGTTTAAAGAATGAATCCTGACAGACTAACATGGAAGCTTTTTAACTATTTCAAAAGGATCAAAATGTCCGATTCAAAGGAACAGAAAAGACGTAGAAGAACTCCAGATTACTGAAGAAGACATTGCAGAATGCTTGCCACTCAAAAAGAAATTAAAATATGCTCAAGGTTTTCAGGAAAATCACAAGAAGAGGACAGGTGCCATCTGGACTGACAAATAGAAGGATTGACAACTATCAACAATGAAGGAGATGTGGGAGAGGAGGAAGAGAGAGGAGAAGAAGGAAGGAATCGTTGAACCAAACGTAGTCCACAGTGCCTTATACGCAAAAAAACTGTGCCGGTAAAAATGTAGTAATATAAGTCAACACAAATAATTTAATTAATTAGTTGCGTGACTACGAATACAATTATATGCGGTTCACTATAGTTGTCTTTGCAGTACGAAATCGCTTCTAGAAAAAGTTGGCAGTCGTCTGGTAGTTGAGAACTGTTCAGATTGTATCCTAGTTTTTGAAGTTGTGTCCTCTTAGCGTGTACAAAATTGGTAGGTGGCTTTCAAATGTTTGTTCAGCCCACGGTGTAGACAACCCTGTTAAATGAATGTAATAATTTATTCTACAGCCACTTAAAATCTTTTATATTAAACAGTTTTTCGTTGCTATTCGAATCTTAGACCTACACACGTGTATCTATTATTTTACACGGGTTTTAGATTCTTCTTTAATGATTTTTCGTGTTTTAAATTTAGTGCTTTAGTACCATCTTGAAAACAAATTATCAGTAATTAAATTCGTCACGTACAAAAGTATATGTCTATAATTTAAGTTCAGAAGCATGACAGGCTCTGAAAAGCATACTCTAAAGATCCTACACAAGCTAAAGTCTTCAAATGCTTGTTCAAGAAACAACTGAATCTTCAGATAAAGTCAGGTGTAAATTTAGTTCTACTATTCTAAATTGCCAGAGACATGTAGCATATATATATTGTAGCGTGACAGATATAAGCATAATATTGAATGGCAATTGATCATTAGAATAATGAAGTTCTTCATTAGAATTTGGAAGAAAGCATTAAGTTTAATATAAATAGATTAATTCATAGCAACTGTGGAAAGAAATCATTATTATAAAGAAAATCCAAGTTCAAGTAAAAGGAGTTACTAGTGATGAGTCATCCAAGACCAGTCTCATAACCAAAGGTTTTCAAGGTATAACCCAGGAAGGTAAAATAGTAAATAACAAAGCAGTACACAATATGACCAAACCCACAACGAGGGAGAATAAATAGAATAGAAACCCTAAAATAAGCCAAGATCAACCAATACAGGTTGTGTATTTCTGAATTCAAGAAGAAGATGGAGAAGATACCAGTCCCAGAAGGCAGGAGAAAAGAAGACTGAAGAAAGAAGAAGAGGGCATCATCCTGAAGAAGATGTCATGCTCTTATAAAAGACACCCAAATCCCTATATCCCCAAAATAAATATCAAAAAACAAAAGTATAACGAAATAAAAACCACATGTATATAAATTTAAGAGAGAGGAGTGTATAAAGTAAAAGTTTCCTGTGAACTAAGACGAAACAATAATATAGTACCCATGGAACAAATCTCCATTGAAAGAACGCTAACCAATTTATTATGTTAATAAGACTATACGTCCATTTAGCATTAACATAATAATAAGTGCAAAGTGAACCAGTGATAGTTTTGGGTATTATAAAAAATGAACCTTGTGTTTCATTCTTGGCAATCACAAACATTGGATGCAATGAAATATGCATTTTTCAATGACTTAAAATATGTACTGTGACAATGTTGTTCATAAGACATGAATCTGTTTAAAATAACATTTTTGTTTTACATGAAAAAAGAAAAACAGATTTCATAGTGCTTTGTGAACGGTTCATACTATTTATTTGTTAATGACAGGGTACAATTCCCCAAAGACAAGGTATAAAAGACTGTATAAAAACTGTAGAATCCTACTTATAATAATAGTTAGAAATAAGAATATAAATATAAGGTTTTAATGTATATAGTACAAGAATGTTTAAAAATGTTTTAGATATAAGGCCATTTGTTTGGGTCTGAAACAACTAACATCAGAACTATAAAAATAATTACCACTTGTAAATAGTAGAGAGTAATTAAGATGTTAGTTAGTACAAAACCTTTGTTGTAAACCATATTTCCATGTTGGAAATGGGAATTTTGTTGCAAAATGTCTGATTTGAAGACAACCATTTATTTAAAAAACAATGTTCTTTATTTTGTGTTAACTATTGTTTGTATTGTAACCAATACTAATTGTTTTTGTGTAATTTGAAAACATGTTTAATTTATAATACTATTTGTAAAAAGTCAGAGAGGGTATCACACATCATATATTGTTTGTAAATTATTTTGTAAGAAAAATTGTTAAAAAATCATAGGCCAAAAGAATGGAAACCAAACTTCATCAAAACAGAGAAATTGCTCAATTAAATGCAAATAAACAAAAGGGGTTTAGACAAAATAAACTTGAGATCATGCCATATAATTGCACATACCATTTAGAGAGATTTTAATAAATTATATTCAGAATTATGAATAAAAGTGAGAATGACTAGACTCAGAAATTTAGACATGGGAGTCATATATTTCAGAATAATGTTTCAGAATACAACTAATTCAATTAATTACCAGAAAATAAGGGAATAGGAACCTTTTAATACAATATAGAATTATTAATATTAAATATAACTGATAAAATGGCTGAATTTATATAATGACAGGAAGTAAATTTTAATGTTTTGACTTCCAAACAGACTATACCAAACTGAAAGTGAAATTACTATTTTTTGGACAGAAAACACTATAAAATGGCATTATTTAATCTGAAAATAACCAGAATGAACTGAAAGATTAATTTAAATCAAACCTAGTGAATAAAATTGACAAATAACCAAAGTTTAGGCATTCATATAGTGAAATAGTAAAATGTACACAGGATGTGAAAATATTTTTGAACAATGTTAAGGATAATATTATATGGGCTAAGAGTTTAATTGAAACTGAAGGAAACAGTTAGTTAATTATTGGTTTTTGAACGGTTAACATGACATACGTTTGGCAACGTGCATAACCTAACCTATAATAGACATACCAAGCGAATGTATAGTACGTTATTGTGAAATCGCGAGTGACTTGTGGAATACTTCTAAAAACTATCATATTATAACAGAAACAATCAAGAAACACTCCATAAACACAGAACAATACATATCTACTCTGAAAAACACCATAAAACACTAGAAAACTGTATAATACATTAAACCAAATTAGTGACGGAATCGGAGAAAGTGTTTGAACTAATAATTATACAGATACACTAAATACAACCCAGAATCACTACACCAGTCACTACACAACATATAACAAGAGATTTGCGGACACGAGAACAGAAATATTGCGTCAAAATACATTATTTGGAATGCAGCAGCAACGAGCAACATTTTCATCGACTTGACGGCGGCCATTTGCTTTGACAATTCCAGTGCCTCTTCTTGGTTCATCACAGCTGTTTGGTGAAAACAATTATTATATTTACAATTTATTATTCAATGTCTGTGTTTATTAATAACTATTAATTTGATTGTAACGTTATACTTTTTAAATATAAGCCCGATTTCTCTGACTTTGGTAATAACTGGCTATTTAAAGAACCCTATATAATTTTTATAACATATACTTGTAACTTTTTTTCGATATCCTGAGAATCGATACTAATCGATAAGAGTCAATATTGCTGTTACTTAATAAAACATTAATACTTTTCAATACTTAATAGTTCTTTATTTCTTCAATAATACTAATTACCAATAATATAATTCTAATTGATAATCTACAAGGACTTTACCACCCGTAAGTGAAGATAACCTAAAAAATAGAAAGGTAAACAAATATCGATTGGTTTACAGACAGTCTTATGAGTGGTGATAGATTATTTAAATTATACTAAAACTTTAATAAAAATTTTCAGAAGAGCATTACACTGTTTAAAACTTCACAGCCCTATATTAATTAATTGATCCTAATTAATTAATTAATAAAATTAAAAATTTTTTTTTATTATTTTTTTTTATAAACATAATTTTTTTAATTTTCTTCAAAACAATAATTTTTGTTTTGAAACTTTCGGTGAAGCTGAGCATATATATTTCTTCATCAACTTTACGCTACTCGACCGGTCTTGCTACCATTGGGACTCGACCAGCTGGGAAACTTAAGGAAGTGTTTCAGGCCAGTAAGACGTCGAGAGCCACACCAATTAAACACATTACAACTTACAACTTATTTATTTATTTTATTACAAATTGGCTAGTCCAAACAGAGGGGCTTGTTTACATCGGAGTCACATACTCCATAATCTCTTATATCATCAACACACACATACACTTATTTAAAATTATTACAAATTGGCGCACAACTTTAGGGGCTTTAATTAGCGATTGGAAGGCCAATAAATTCTGCCCAATCACTAGTTGGAGCTAGGCAACAGCTACAAAGTCAGAGAAAGATTATAAAAAGGGAAGAACAACAAACAAAAATGGCAGAACTAACAAAAGAAGAGTTTCAGGAAACCATGATAAGAATGATGAAGGAAATGAGTGAAGAAATAAATAAAAACCTCAAATCCTGGGGTGAAGAAATAAGAGAGGACAGATTAAAAAGAGAAGAAGAGGAGAGCAACCAATCCTTGAAAAAAGAATTGGGTGACCAACTGGACAATATCAATAAGAAGCCGGAAGAGGACATCAAGGAAAAGGGAGAGGACGGATTAAAAAGCGAAGAATTGAGAAAAGAGAAGACCGAAGAAATAAAAAATGAAAGCAAACCAGAAACAGAAGAAAGACCAAACGAGAAAAGGGTACAACTAATCGCGGTATCAATGAATGGATACATGAAACGATGGAAAAAAGAAATAAGAAGGGAGCGTAAACAGATTAAGAAAGAGGAGTCAAAACCAAGAAGACAACAAAGAAGGGAAGAGCTACAGAAAAAAATAAAACGAAAGACAGAAGCACTAAAGGAGTTCACGAGAAAGTGGAGAGAAGTAAGAACAAGTACTCTAAAACAGATGATAGAGAATAACAATAAAAGGGTGGAAATTATCATCAAGAATAATAAACTGTGGGAGGAAGAATTAATAAGAGATAACAAAAGAGAGTTAGAAGAAATACCAAATGATATAAAACGGGGACAAGTAATGGTGGTACCTGAAATTGAAACTAACCGAAACCAGGAAAATATTCAACCAAGGAAAAGGAGAATGTATCCAAGAAATGTAATAAAAACGAAGGAAGAGTTGGAGATGGTGAACCATGGATTAATTGATGACAATAATATCCCAATTACCTATGACAAAGACATCATGAATTCTATGAATTATAAAAGGAGAATCGAAGTAATTTCAGAGATAATTTACCACAAGACAGTAGTTTACCAATGGGAAAGGACCAGAGGTAAACAGAATACGACATGTGGACAAGATCAATATCAGCGCAGAACTGGACAGTGGATTTCAGAAAGATGGAAATGTGATATCGTACCAGACTGTAATGATGACACAGATGAATCACCAGAATGTATTCCATTAACGTGCCATCTAGGACAGTTCCAGGGTACGGTTAGACTAAAATATATTCCTTCAGAGTGGATATGTGATGGTAAACCAGCTTATGGTGTTTCAGATAAACAAATAATAAGTAATAACTCAGATGAAGATCCTCACATATATTCGTCAGGTAACACACAACATGGACCAGAAAAGTATTGGTGTATACAATATGATGATAGAGGGAACCAGCCCAGTAATTACGACGGCCCTAACAACCCGCCGCGTAATAACCAGTTTATCGGTAATTTTAACGGCGTTAGGAATAACAACCCCTATCCATACGATAGAAACAATTTATACCAACATAATAATGTCCCATACAGTCAGAGAAATCCATATCCCAACAATAATGGTAACAGACCTTACCAACCTAACCGAAATTACTATCATGATAAATTTAGTAATAAAAACAATAACAGTAATAATAACCGAGTGTCGCGCCCTAGGGTAAATTTTATAAGAGCAACTGAGATGATGGACCCTGGTTGACACAGATACCACACACCATCAAGAAAAGGGACGGATACCATGATAACCGACTACGACGAAAAACAATGGTGAAGAAGACGAAATAAATATCATTGAAAGGAAATGATATGAATAATAAAACATAGAAACAAAACTGGGTTTTTATGAATGAAGACTATTTAAGAAAATGCACATTATAAATAAATAAGAATATGAGGAATGGAACGACATAAAGAAAATCGTCCATCTTCCTGGGTATATAAAAGAAAATTTATGAGAAAAGAAAAAGTGAAGATCAACTTATTAAAATATAAATAATATGGGCCAGTGTAGTGTACAATATAACCCCATATGTTGTGGTAAATGATAAACATAACAATACATATGAGTTGAAGGAAATCGTTTCAGGAAAAATCAAAGGAGTGTACAATCAAGCTTCTATGAAGAAATATTATGAAGAATGAGTTGTGAATTTAGAATTTTGAATTTAATTTTTAAAAATTCAAAAATAATGTAAGTACATCTTACAACCTAATATTTTGAAAAGAACATTCTGGAGAATTAAAAGAAAAAGAATTTTTAATAATTTGAAAAAAATTCTAAAATATGTAAGTACGTCTTATTACAACCTAATAATTTTGGAACAAACTTTATGAAAGAAAAAGAAAGACTTTTGAATTCAAATATAATTATGAAAATTTAAAACTGAGTAAGTACATCTTACTACCACTGAATTATGAGAAAAACATTTTGGAAGAATTAAGAAGAAAGGAATTTTGAAGTTAATATATGAAAAATTTAAAAATGAAGTAAGACCAACTTACTATAACTAAGTTTATGAGAAAACTTTATGGTAAATAATTAAGAAGAATTTGAATTTGGAGAAATACCAAAACATTCAGAAATAATAGTAAGATAACAGTACTATAAACAATTCTGAATGAAACAATTCTGGGAATAAATGAATTAAACAGAATTTGAATGTTGATAGAACGTCAGTCCTTTGAAACAAGATAAGATCAACATATTACAAGGATTTATGAGAAATATTTTTCAATTAAATAAAAAGAATAGTTTGAATTTTACACTAAAACTAACCAAGTTCCAAAAAATAATTATGTGTCAATTATGATTGAATTGAGAAGAAAATAAAGTGATTAATTCAGAAAAGAGAATTAACGTTAATCCAGAATAAATGCTAGACATTCACAATAGCATTTGAAGGAGTAGAGAAGAATAACAAAAAAGAGGGTAATATGCCAGAGAAGGAAAAAATTTGGAAGCAAAGAGACTAATTACCTATGAAACGATAATGAAAACAGTTAATTGTAGCAAAGAAGAATAACTCATACCAAATATATGGAGACGATGATTTTGAACCAATGATAATAATAAGACCTATATGAAATGCAAAGAGAATAAATACCACATGAAATATAATATAAATGAATTAATGTTAATAAATGCGAAGGCGGATTAATAACTTTCTAAGAGAAAGGAAAGAACCAAAATGCTTAAATAAAATGATCAATATAACAACCTGTATATCTAATGTAAAGATACAATGTTAAAAAATTAAATATAAAATATTAAGACCATTCAAATAATGAATAAGAAAGGCTATATATAAGGACCATGCTAATACTATGAGTAACCAGAAGAAAGTATAAAGAGAATTCAGATGGAGAAGAAAGAGAGTTACACTGTAAACAGTAACCAGAATTATTAAAAGAAAGGTTTTCAACCATAATTAAAATAAATATATCAGACAAGTTAAGAGTTTTGAAAAAATATATATGTAATGAGTATAATAATGATTATGAAGATTTATTAAGATAGAAAATGTGAGATAATCTGAGAGACTACGAAGTGGAGAATCCAAAGATATTTTTATTAGTCGAAAATGAGACTACTTTTTATTTATTTATTCGATGACTGACTGAAGATAATTCCAGCAGCATTATGTTTTTGAGCAGGGATGGATATGCCCCTGTACTCAATTTATAGAAGTGGTGTATGGCCAGCAGAGAAGTAGCGTACAGTGCCCCTCTGATCTGCCCCAGCCCACGTGATAGGGAATGTTAGGGAATTAATATCCCAAGGATACAACACGAAGTTGATATAGAAAGAAAATGTATTACAATTATAATATATCTCAGAAGACACTAACTATCCGAAAAGGATCAGTAGTAAAACAAATAATTATATATATAAAATTAATAAAACTCTAATATAAAAAAGTCGATATAAAAATGGAGAAGAAAATGAATTATAAGAAATGATGAAATTATCATAAGAAATTATTTCATCCATAAACATGTCTGAAATAATTACTTCTGGAGGAGAGCAATCTGTAGCGTGACAGATATAAGCATAATATTGAATGGCAATTGATCATTAGAATAATGAAGTTCTTCATTAGAATTTGGAAGAAAGCATTAAGTTTAATATAAATAGATTAATTCATAGCAACTGTGGAAAGAAATCATTATTATAAAGAAAATCCAAGTTCAAGTAAAAGGAGTTACTAGTGATGAGTCATCCAAGACCAGTCTCATAACCAAAGGTTTTCAAGGTATAACCCAGGAAGGTAAAATAGTAAATAACAAAGCAGTACACAATATGACCAAACCCACAACGAGGGAGAATAAATAGAATAGAAACCCTAAAATAAGCCAAGATCAACCAATACAGGTTGTGTATTTCTGAATTCAAGAAGAAGATGGAGAAGATACCAGTCCCAGAAGGCAGGAGAAAAGAAGACTGAAGAAAGAAGAAGAGGGCAGCATCCTGAAGAAGATGTCATGCTCTTATAAAAGACACCCAAATCCCTATATCCCCAAAATAAATATCAAAAAACAAAAGTATAACGAAATAAAAACCACATGTATATAAATTTAAGAGAGAGGAGTGTATAAAGTAAAAGTTTCCTGTGAACTAAGACGAAACAATAATATAGTACCCATGGAACAAATCTCCATTGAAAGAACGCTAACCAATTTATTATGTTAATAAGACTATACGTCCATTTAGCATTAACATAATAATAAGTGCAAAGTGAACCAGTGATAGTTTTGGGTATTATAAAAAATGAACCTTGTGTTTCATTCTTGGCAATCACAAACATTGGATGCAATGAAATATGCATTTTTCAATGACTTAAAATATGTACTGTGACAATGTTGTTCATAAGACATGAATCTGTTTAAAATAACATTTTTGTTTTACATGAAAAAAGAAAAACAGATTTCATAGTGCTTTGTGAACGGTTCATACTATTTATTTGTTAATGACAGGGTACAATTCCCCAAAGACAAGGTATAAAAGACTGTATAAAAACTGTAGAATCCTACTTATAATAATAGTTAGAAATAAGAATATAAATATAAGGTTTTAATGTATATAGTACAAGAATGTTTAAAAATGTTTTAGATATAAGGCCATTTGTTTGGGTCTGAAACAACTAACATCAGAACTATAAAAATAATTACCACTTGTAAATAGTAGAGAGTAATTAAGATGTTAGTTAGTACAAAACCTTTGTTGTAAACCATATTTCCATGTTGGAAATGGGAATTTTGTTGCAAAATGTCTGATTTGAAGACAACCATTTATTTAAAAAAAAATGTTCTTTATTTTGTGTTAACTATTGTTTGTATTGTAACCAATACTAATTGTTTTTGTGTAATTTGAAAACATGTTTAATTTATAATACTATTTGTAAAAAGTCAGAGAGGGTATCACACATCATATATTGTTTGTAAATTATTTTGTAAGAAAAATTGTTAAAAAATCATAGGCCAAAAGAATGGAAACCAAACTTCATCAAAACAGAGAAATTGCTCAATTAAATGCAAATAAACAAAAGGGGTTTAGACAAAATAAACTTGAGATCATGCCATATAATTGCACATACCATTTAGAGAGATTTTAATAAATTATATTCAGAATTATGAATAAAAGTGAGAATGACTAGACTCAGAAATTTAGACATGGGAGTCATATATTTCAGAATAATGTTTCAGAATACAACTAATTCAATTAATTACCAGAAAATAAGGGAATAGGAACCTTTTAATACAATATAGAATTATTAATATTAAATATAACTGATAAAATGGCTGAATTTATATAATGACAGGAAGTAAATTTTAATGTTTTGACTTCCAAACAGACTATACCAAACTGAAAGTGAAATTACTATTTTTTGGACAGAAAACACTATAAAATGGCATTATTTAATCTGAAAATAACCAGAATGAACTGAAAGATTAATTTAAATCAAACCTAGTGAATAAAATTGACAAATAACCAAAGTTTAGGCATTCATATAGTGAAATAGTAAAATGTACACAGGATGTGAAAATATTTTTGAACAATGTTAAGGATAATATTATATGGGCTAAGAGTTTAATTGAAACTGAAGGAAACAGTTAGTTAATTATTGGTTTTTGAACGGTTAACATGACATACGTTTGGCAACGTGCATAACCTAACCTATAATAGACATACCAAGCGAATGTATAGTACGTTATTGTGAAATCGCGAGTGACTTGTGGAATACTTCTAAAAACTATCATATTATAACAGAAACAATCAAGAAACACTCCATAAACACAGAACAATACATATCTACTCTGAAAAACACCATAAAACACTAGAAAACTGTATAATACATTAAACCAAATTAGTGACGGAATCGGAGAAAGTGTTTGAACTAATAATTATACAGATACACTAAATACAACCCAGAATCACTACACCAGTCACTACACAACATATAACAAGAGATTTGCGGACACGAGAACAGAAATATTGCGTCAAAATACATTATTTGGAATGCAGCAGCAACGAGCAACATTTTCATCGACTTGACGGCGGCCATTTGCTTTGACAATTCCAGTGCCTCTTCTTGGTTCATCACAGCTGTTTGGTGAAAACAATTATTATATTTACAATTTATTATTCAATGTCTGTGTTTATTAATAACTATTAATTTGATTGTAACGTTATACTTTTTAAATATAAGCCCGATTTCTCTGACTTTGGTAATAACTGGCTATTTAAAGAACCCTATATAATTTTTATAACATATACTTGTAACTTTTTTTCGATATCCTGAGAATCGATACTAATCGATAAGAGTCAATATTGCTGTTACTTAATAAAACATTAATACTTTTCAATACTTAATAGTTCTTTATTTCTTCAATAATACTAATTACCAATAATATAATTCTAATTGATAATCTACAAGGACTTTACCACCCGTAAGTGAAGATAACCTAAAAAATAGAAAGGTAAACAAATATCGATTGGTTTACAGACAGTCTTATGAGTGGTGATAGATTATTTAAATTATACTAAAACTTTAATAAAAATTTTCAGAAGAGCATTACACTGTTTAAAACTTCACAGCCCTATATTAATTAATTGATCCTAATTAATTAATTAATAAAATTAAAAATTTTTTTTTATTATTTTTTTTTATAAACATAATTTTTTTAATTTTCTTCAAAACAATAATTTTTGTTTTGAAACTTTCGGTGAAGCTGAGCATATATATTTCTTCATCAACTTTACGCTACTCGACCGGTCTTGCTACCATTGGGACTCGACCAGCTGGGAAACTTAAGGAAGTGTTTCAGGCCAGTAAGACGTCGAGAGCCACACCAATTAAACACATTACAACTTACAACTTATTTATTTATTTTATTACAAATTGGCTAGTCCAAACAGAGGGGCTTGTTTACATCGGAGTCACATACTCCATAATCTCTTATATCATCAACACACACATACACTTATTTAAAATTATTACAAATTGGCGCACAACTTTAGGGGCTTTAATTAGCGATTGGAAGGCCAATAAATTCTGCCCAATCACTAGTTGGAGCTAGGCAACAGCTACAAAGTCAGAGAAAGATTATAAAAAGGGAAGAACAACAAACAAAAATGGCAGAACTAACAAAAGAAGAGTTTCAGGAAACCATGATAAGAATGATGAAGGAAATGAGTGAAGAAATAAATAAAAACCTCAAATCCTGGGGTGAAGAAATAAGAGAGGACAGATTAAAAAGAGAAGAAGAGGAGAGCAACCAATCCTTGAAAAAAGAATTGGGTGACCAACTGGACAATATCAATAAGAAGCCGGAAGAGGACATCAAGGAAAAGGGAGAGGACGGATTAAAAAGCGAAGAATTGAGAAAAGAGAAGACCGAAGAAATAAAAAATGAAAGCAAACCAGAAACAGAAGAAAGACCAAACGAGAAAAGGGTACAACTAATCGCGGTATCAATGAATGGATACATGAAACGATGGAAAAAAGAAATAAGAAGGGAGCGTAAACAGATTAAGAAAGAGGAGTCAAAACCAAGAAGACAACAAAGAAGGGAAGAGCTACAGAAAAAAATAAAACGAAAGACAGAAGCACTAAAGGAGTTCACGAGAAAGTGGAGAGAAGTAAGAACAAGTACTCTAAAACAGATGATAGAGAATAACAATAAAAGGGTGGAAATTATCATCAAGAATAATAAACTGTGGGAGGAAGAATTAATAAGAGATAACAAAAGAGAGTTAGAAGAAATACCAAATGATATAAAACGGGGACAAGTAATGGTGGTACCTGAAATTGAAACTAACCGAAACCAGGAAAATATTCAACCAAGGAAAAGGAGAATGTATCCAAGAAATGTAATAAAAACGAAGGAAGAGTTGGAGATGGTGAACCATGGATTAATTGATGACAATAATATCCCAATTACCTATGACAAAGACATCATGAATTCTATGAATTATAAAAGGAGAATCGAAGTAATTTCAGAGATAATTTACCACAAGACAGTAGTTTACCAATGGGAAAGGACCAGAGGTAAACAGAATACGACATGTGGACAAGATCAATATCAGCGCAGAACTGGACAGTGGATTTCAGAAAGATGGAAATGTGATATCGTACCAGACTGTAATGATGACACAGATGAATCACCAGAATGTATTCCATTAACGTGCCATCTAGGACAGTTCCAGGGTACGGTTAGACTAAAATATATTCCTTCAGAGTGGATATGTGATGGTAAACCAGCTTATGGTGTTTCAGATAAACAAATAATAAGTAATAACTCAGATGAAGATCCTCACATATATTCGTCAGGTAACACACAACATGGACCAGAAAAGTATTGGTGTATACAATATGATGATAGAGGGAACCAGCCCAGTAATTACGACGGCCCTAACAACCCGCCGCGTAATAACCAGTTTATCGGTAATTTTAACGGCGTTAGGAATAACAACCCCTATCCATACGATAGAAACAATTTATACCAACATAATAATGTCCCATACAGTCAGAGAAATCCATATCCCAACAATAATGGTAACAGACCTTACCAACCTAACCGAAATTACTATCATGATAAATTTAGTAATAAAAACAATAACAGTAATAATAACCGAGTGTCGCGCCCTAGGGTAAATTTTATAAGAGCAACTGAGATGATGGACCCTGGTTGACACAGATACCACACACCATCAAGAAAAGGGACGGATACCATGATAACCGACTACGACGAAAAACAATGGTGAAGAAGACGAAATAAATATCATTGAAAGGAAATGATATGAATAATAAAACATAGAAACAAAACTGGGTTTTTATGAATGAAGACTATTTAAGAAAATGCACATTATAAATAAATAAGAATATGAGGAATGGAACGACATAAAGAAAATCGTCCATCTTCCTGGGTATATAAAAGAAAATTTATGAGAAAAGAAAAAGTGAAGATCAACTTATTAAAATATAAATAATATGGGCCAGTGTAGTGTACAATATAACCCCATATGTTGTGGTAAATGATAAACATAACAATACATATGAGTTGAAGGAAATCGTTTCAGGAAAAATCAAAGGAGTGTACAATCAAGCTTCTATGAAGAAATATTATGAAGAATGAGTTGTGAATTTAGAATTTTGAATTTAATTTTTAAAAATTCAAAAATAATGTAAGTACATCTTACAACCTAATATTTTGAAAAGAACATTCTGGAGAATTAAAAGAAAAAGAATTTTTAATAATTTGAAAAAAATTCTAAAATATGTAAGTACGTCTTATTACAACCTAATAATTTTGGAACAAACTTTATGAAAGAAAAAGAAAGACTTTTGAATTCAAATATAATTATGAAAATTTAAAACTGAGTAAGTACATCTTACTACCACTGAATTATGAGAAAAACATTTTGGAAGAATTAAGAAGAAAGGAATTTTGAAGTTAATATATGAAAAATTTAAAAATGAAGTAAGACCAACTTACTATAACTAAGTTTATGAGAAAACTTTATGGTAAATAATTAAGAAGAATTTGAATTTGGAGAAATACCAAAACATTCAGAAATAATAGTAAGATAACAGTACTATAAACAATTCTGAATGAAACAATTCTGGGAATAAATGAATTAAACAGAATTTGAATGTTGATAGAACGTCAGTCCTTTGAAACAAGATAAGATCAACATATTACAAGGATTTATGAGAAATATTTTTCAATTAAATAAAAAGAATAGTTTGAATTTTACACTAAAACTAACCAAGTTCCAAAAAATAATTATGTGTCAATTATGATTGAATTGAGAAGAAAATAAAGTGATTAATTCAGAAAAGAGAATTAACGTTAATCCAGAATAAATGCTAGACATTCACAATAGCATTTGAAGGAGTAGAGAAGAATAACAAAAAAGAGGGTAATATGCCAGAGAAGGAAAAAATTTGGAAGCAAAGAGACTAATTACCTATGAAACGATAATGAAAACAGTTAATTGTAGCAAAGAAGAATAACTCATACCAAATATATGGAGACGATGATTTTGAACCAATGATAATAATAAGACCTATATGAAATGCAAAGAGAATAAATACCACATGAAATATAATATAAATGAATTAATGTTAATAAATGCGAAGGCGGATTAATAACTTTCTAAGAGAAAGGAAAGAACCAAAATGCTTAAATAAAATGATCAATATAACAACCTGTATATCTAATGTAAAGATACAATGTTAAAAAATTAAATATAAAATATTAAGACCATTCAAATAATGAATAAGAAAGGCTATATATAAGGACCATGCTAATACTATGAGTAACCAGAAGAAAGTATAAAGAGAATTCAGATGGAGAAGAAAGAGAGTTACACTGTAAACAGTAACCAGAATTATTAAAAGAAAGGTTTTCAACCATAATTAAAATAAATATATCAGACAAGTTAAGAGTTTTGAAAAATATATATGTAATGAGTATAATAATGATTATGAAGATTTATTAAGATAGAAAATGTGAGATAATCTGAGAGACTACGAAGTGGAGAATCCAAAGATATTTTTATTAGTCGAAAATGAGACTACTTTTTATTTATTTATTCGATGACTGACTGAAGATAATTCCAGCAGCATTATGTTTTTGAGCAGGGATGGATATGCCCCTGTACTCAATTTATAGAAGTGGTGTATGGCCAGCAGAGAAGTAGCGTACAGTGCCCCTCTGATCTGCCCCAGCCCACGTGATAGGGAATGTTAGGGAATTAATATCCCAAGGATACAACACGAAGTTGATATAGAAAGAAAATGTATTACAATTATAATATATCTCAGAAGACACTAACTATCCGAAAAGGATCAGTAGTAAAACAAATAATTATATATATAAATTAATAAAACTCTAATATAAAAAAGTCGATATAAAAATGGAGAAGAAAATGAATTATAAGAAATGATGAAATTATCATAAGAAATTATTTCATCCATAAACATGTCTGAAATAATTACTTCTGGAGGAGAGCAATCTGTAGCGTGACAGATATAAGCATAATATGAATGGCAATTGATCATTAGAATAATGAAGTTCTTCATTAGAATTTGGAAGAAAGCATTAAGTTTAATATAAATAGATTAATTCATAGCAACTGTGGAAAGAAATCATTATTATAAAGAAAATCCAAGTTCAAGTAAAAGGAGTTACTAGTGATGAGTCATCCAAGACCAGTCTCATAACCAAAGGTTTTCAAGGTATAACCCAGGAAGGTAAAATAGTAAATAACAAAGCAGTACACAATATGACCAAACCCACAACGAGGGAGAATAAATAGAATAGAAACCCTAAAATAAGCCAAGATCAACCAATACAGGTTGTGTATTTCTGAATTCAAGAAGAAGATGGAGAAGATACCAGTCCCAGAAGGCAGGAGAAAAGAAGACTGAAGAAAGAAGAAGAGGGCAGCATCCTGAAGAAGATGTCATGCTCTTATAAAAGACACCCAAATCCCTATATCCCCAAAATAAATATCAAAAAACAAAAGTATAACGAAATAAAAACCACATGTATATAAATTTAAGAGAGAGGAGTGTATAAAGTAAAAGTTTCCTGTGAACTAAGACGAAACAATAATATAGTACCCATGGAACAAATCTCCATTGAAAGAACGCTAACCAATTTATTATGTTAATAAGACTATACGTCCATTTAGCATTAACATAATAATAAGTGCAAAGTGAACCAGTGATAGTTTTGGGTATTATAAAAAATGAACCTTGTGTTTCATTCTTGGCAATCACAAACATTGGATGCAATGAAATATGCATTTTTCAATGACTTAAAATATGTACTGTGACAATGTTGTTCATAAGACATGAATCTGTTTAAAATAACATTTTTGTTTTACATGAAAAAAGAAAAACAGATTTCATAGTGCTTTGTGAACGGTTCATACTATTTATTTGTTAATGACAGGGTACAATTCCCCAAAGACAAGGTATAAAAGACTGTATAAAAACTGTAGAATCCTACTTATAATAATAGTTAGAAATAAGAATATAAATATAAGGTTTTAATGTATATAGTACAAGAATGTTTAAAAATGTTTTAGATATAAGGCCATTTGTTTGGGTCTGAAACAACTAACATCAGAACTATAAAAATAATTACCACTTGTAAATAGTAGAGAGTAATTAAGATGTTAGTTAGTACAAAACCTTTGTTGTAAACCATATTTCCATGTTGGAAATGGGAATTTTGTTGCAAAATGTCTGATTTGAAGACAACCATTTATTTAAAAAAAAATGTTCTTTATTTTGTGTTAACTATTGTTTGTATTGTAACCAATACTAATTGTTTTTGTGTAATTTGAAAACATGTTTAATTTATAATACTATTTGTAAAAAGTCAGAGAGGGTATCACACATCATATATTGTTTGTAAATTATTTTGTAAGAAAAATTGTTAAAAAATCATAGGCCAAAAGAATGGAAACCAAACTTCATCAAAACAGAGAAATTGCTCAATTAAATGCAAATAAACAAAAGGGGTTTAGACAAAATAAACTTGAGATCATGCCATATAATTGCACATACCATTTAGAGAGATTTTAATAAATTATATTCAGAATTATGAATAAAAGTGAGAATGACTAGACTCAGAAATTTAGACATGGGAGTCATATATTTCAGAATAATGTTTCAGAATACAACTAATTCAATTAATTACCAGAAAATAAGGGAATAGGAACCTTTTAATACAATATAGAATTATTAATATTAAATATAACTGATAAAATGGCTGAATTTATATAATGACAGGAAGTAAATTTTAATGTTTTGACTTCCAAACAGAGTATACCAAACTGAAAGTGAAATTACTATTTTTTGGACAGAAAACACTATAAAATGGCATTATTTAATCTGAAAATAACCAGAATGAACTGAAAGATTAATTTAAATCAAACCTAGTGAATAAAATTGACAAATAACCAAAGTTTAGGCATTCATATAGTGAAATAGTAAAATGTACACAGGATGTGAAAATATTTTTGAACAATGTTAAGGATAATATTATATGGGCTAAGAGTTTAATTGAAACTGAAGGAAACAGTTAGTTAATTATTGGTTTTTGAACGGTTAACATGACATACGTTTGGCAACGTGCATAACCTAACCTATAATAGACATACCAAGCGAATGTATAGTACGTTATTGTGAAATCGCGAGTGACTTGTGGAATACTTCTAAAAACTATCATATTATAACAGAAACAATCAAGAAACACTCCATAAACACAGAACAATACATATCTACTCTGAAAAACACCATAAAACACTAGAAAACTGTATAATACATTAAACCAAATTAGTGACGGAATCGGAGAAAGTGTTTGAACTAATAATTATACAGATACACTAAATACAACCCAGAATCACTACACCAGTCACTACACAACATATAACAAGAGATTTGCGGACACGAGAACAGAAATATTGCGTCAAAATACATTATTTGGAATGCAGCAGCAACGAGCAACATTTTCATCGACTTGACGGCGGCCATTTGCTTTGACAATTCCAGTGCCTCTTCTTGGTTCATCACAGCTGTTTGGTGAAAACAATTATTATATTTACAATTTATTATTCAATGTCTGTGTTTATTAATAACTATTAATTTGATTGTAACGTTATACTTTTTAAATATAAGCCCGATTTCTCTGACTTTGGTAATAACTGGCTGTTTAAAGAACCCTATATAATTTTTATAACATATACTTGTAACTTTTTTTCGATATCCTGAGAATCGATACTAATCGATAAGAGTCAATATTGCTGTTACTTAATAAAACATTAATACTTTTCAATACTTAATAGTTCTTTATTTCTTCAATAATACTAATTACCAATAATATAATTCTAATTGATAATCTACAAGGACTTTACCACCCGTAAGTGAAGATAACCTAAAAAATAGAAAGGTAAACAAATATCGATTGGTTTACAGACAGTCTTATGAGTGGTGATAGATTATTTAAATTATACTAAAACTTTAATAAAAATTTTCAGAAGAGCATTACACTGTTTAAAACTTCACAGCCCTATATTAATTAATTGATCCTAATTAATTAATTAATAAAATTAAAAATTTTTTTTTATTATTTTTTTTTATAAACATAATTTTTTTTAATTTTCTTCAAAACAATAATTTTTGTTTTGAAACTTTCGGTGAAGCTGAGCATATATATTTCTTCATCAACTTTACGCTACTCGACCGGTCTTGCTACCATTGGGACTCGACCAGCTGGGAAACTTAAGGAAGTGTTTCAGGCCAGTAAGACGTCGAGAGCCACACCAATTAAACACATTACAACTTACAACTTATTTATTTATTTTATTACAAATTGGCTAGTCCAAACAGAGGGGCTTGTTTACATCGGAGTCACATACTCCATAATCTCTTATATCATCAACACACACATACACTTATTTAAAATTATTACAAATTGGCGCACAACTTTAGGGGCTTTAATTAGCGATTGGAAGGCCAATAAATTCTGCCCAATCACTAGTTGGAGCTAGGCAACAGCTACAAAGTCAGAGAAAGATTATAAAAAGGGAAGAACAACAAACAAAAATGGCAGAACTAACAAAAGAAGAGTTTCAGGAAACCATGATAAGAATGATGAAGGAAATGAGTGAAGAAATAAATAAAAACCTCAAATCCTGGGGTGAAGAAATAAGAGAGGACAGATTAAAAAGAGAAGAAGAGGAGAGCAACCAATCCTTGAAAAAAGAATTGGGTGACCAACTGGACAATATCAATAAGAAGCCGGAAGAGGACATCAAGGAAAAGAGAGAGGACGGATTAAAAAGCGAAGAATTGAGAAAAGAGAAGACCGAAGAAATAAAAAATGAAAGCAAACCAGAAACAGAAGAAAGACCAAACGAGAAAAGGGTACAACTAATCGCGGTATCAATGAATGGATACATGAAACGATGGAAAAAAGAAATAAGAAGGGAGCGTAAACAGATTAAGAAAGAGGAGTCAAAACCAAGAAGACAACAAAGAAGGGAAGAGCTACAGAAAAAAATAAAACGAAAGACAGAAGCACTAAAGGAGTTCACGAGAAAGTGGAGAGAAGTAAGAACAAGTACTCTAAAACAGATGATAGAGAATAACAATAAAAGGGTGGAAATTATCATCAAGAATAATAAACTGTGGGAGGAAGAATTAATAAGAGATAACAAAAGAGAGTTAGAAGAAATACCAAATGATATAAAACGGGAACAAGTAATGGTGGTACCTGAAATTGAAACTAACCGAAACCAGGAAAATATTCAACCAAGGAAAAGGAGAATGTATCCAAGAAATGTAATAAAAACGAAGGAAGAGTTGGAGATGGTGAACCATGGATTAATTGATGACAATAATATCCCAATTACCTATGACAAAGACATCATGAATTCTATGAATTATAAAAGGAGAATCGAAGTAATTTCAGAGATAATTTACCACAAGACAGTAGTTTACCAATGGGAAAGGACCAGAGGTAAACAGAATACGACATGTGGACAAGATCAATATCAGCGCAGAACTGGACAGTGGATTTCAGAAAGATGGAAATGTGATATCGTACCAGACTGTAATGATGACACAGATGAATCACCAGAATGTATTCCATTAACGTGCCATCTAGGACAGTTCCAGGGTACGGTTAGACTAAAATATATTCCTTCAGAGTGGATATGTGATGGTAAACCAGCTTATGGTGTTTCAGATAAACAAATAATAAGTAATAACTCAGATGAAGATCCTCACATATATTCGTCAGGTAACACAAAACATGGACCAGAAAAGTATTGGTGTATACAATATGATGATAGAGGGAACCAGCCCAGTAATTACGACGGCCCTAACAACCCGCCGCGTAATAACCAGTTTATCGGTAATTTTAACGGCGTTAGGAATAACAACCCCTATCCATACGATAGAAACAATTTATACCAACATAATAATGTCCCATACAGTCAGAGAAATCCATATCCCAACAATAATGGTAACAGACCTTACCAACCTAACCGAAATTACTATCATGATAAATTTAGTAATAAAAACAATAACAGTAATAATAACCGAGTGTCGCGCCCTAGGGTAAATTTTATAAGAGCAACTGAGATGATGGACCCTGGTTGACACAGATACCACACACCATCAAGAAAAGGGACGGATACCATGATAACCGACTACGACGAAAAACAATGGTGAAGAAGACGAAATAAATATCATTGAAAGGAAATGATATGAATAATAAAACATAGAAACAAAACTGGGTTTTTATGAATGAAGACTATTTAAGAAAATGCACATTATAAATAAATAAGAATATGAGGAATGGAACGACATAAAGAAAATCGTCCATCTTCCTGGGTATATAAAAGAAAATTTATGAGAAAAGAAAAAGTGAAGATCAACTTATTAAAATATAAATAATATGGGCCAGTGTAGTGTACAATATAACCCCATATGTTGTGGTAAATGATAAACATAACAATACATATGAGTTGAAGGAAATCGTTTCAGGAAAAATCAAAGGAGTGTACAATCAAGCTTCTATGAAGAAATATTATGAAGAATGAGTTGTGAATTTAGAATTTTGAATTTAATTTTTAAAAATTCAAAAATAATGTAAGTACATCTTACAACCTAATATTTTGAAAAGAACATTCTGGAGAATTAAAAGAAAAAGAATTTTTAATAATTTGAAAAAAATTCTAAAATATGTAAGTACGTCTTATTACAACCTAATAATTTTGGAACAAACTTTATGAAAGAAAAAGAAAGACTTTTGAATTCAAATATAATTATGAAAATTTAAAACTGAGTAAGTACATCTTACTACCACTGAATTATGAGAAAAACATTTTGGAAGAATTAAGAAGAAAGGAATTTTGAAGTTAATATATGAAAAATTTAAAAATGAAGTAAGACCAACTTACTATAACTAAGTTTATGAGAAAACTTTATGGTAAATAATTAAGAAGAATTTGAATTTGGAGAAATACCAAAACATTCAGAAATAATAGTAAGATAACAGTACTATAAACAATTCTGAATGAAACAATTCTGGGAATAAATGAATTAAACAGAATTTGAATGTTGATAGAACGTCAGTCCTTTGAAACAAGATAAGATCAACATATTACAAGGATTTATGAGAAATATTTTTCAATTAAATAAAAAGAATAGTTTGAATTTTACACTAAAACTAACCAAGTTCCAAAAAATAATTATGTGTCAATTATGATTGAATTGAGAAGAAAATAAAGTGATTAATTCAGAAAAGAGAATTAACGTTAATCCAGAATAAATGCTAGACATTCACAATAGCATTTGAAGGAGTAGAGAAGAATAACAAAAAAGAGGGTAATATGCCAGAGAAGGAAAAAATTTGGAAGCAAAGAGACTAATTACCTATGAAACGATAATGAAAACAGTTAATTGTAGCAAAGAAGAATAACTCATACCAAATATATGGAGACGATGATTTTGAACCAATGATAATAATAAGACCTATATGAAATGCAAAGAGAATAAATACCACATGAAATATAATATAAATGAATTAATGTTAATAAATGCGAAGGCGGATTAATAACTTTCTAAGAGAAAGGAAAGAACCAAAATGCTTAAATAAAATGATCAATATAACAACCTGTATATCTAATGTAAAGATACAATGTTAAAAAATTAAATATAAAATATTAAGACCATTCAAATAATGAATAAGAAAGACTATATATAAGGACCATGCTAATACTATGAGTAACCAGAAGAAAGTATAAAGAGAATTCAGATGGAGAAGAAAGAGAGTTACACTGTAAACAGTAACCAGAATTATTAAAAGAAAGGTTTTCAACCATAATTAAAATAAATATATCAGACAAGTTAAGAGTTTTGAAAAAATATATATGTAATGAGTATAATAATGATTATGAAGATTTATTAAGATAGAAAATGTGAGATAATCTGAGAGACTACGAAGTGGAGAATCCAAAGATATTTTTATTAGTCGAAAATGAGACTACTTTTTATTTATTTATTCGATGACTGACTGAAGATAATTCCAGCAGCATTATGTTTTTGAGCAGGGATGGATATGCCCCTGTACTCAATTTATAGAAGTGGTGTATGGCCAGCAGAGAAGTAGCGTACAGTGCCCCTCTGATCTGCCCCAGCCCACGTGATAGGGAATGTTAGGGAATTAATATCCCAAGGATACAACACGAAGTTGATATAGAAAGAAAATGTATTACAATTATAATATATCTCAGAAGACACTAACTATCCGAAAAGGATCAGTAGTAAAACAAATAATTATATATATAAAATTAATAAAACTCTAATATAAAAAAGTCGATATAAAAATAGTCGCAGTTTTCTTGGTGAATATAAATATGAGCCCAGGAGAGACGAACTCTCTCTTCAATCAGTCATCAGTCGTGGCGGTACGCTATGTCCGTCAGCGACGAGAATTTTTAATACTCTCTTCTAACATTCCTCAGTCGCGGCGGTACGCTATGTCCGTCCGAGACGCGAATTTGTTAACTACTTTGGACAAAGTTAGACGTTAGGTCTAACATCAGTATTATCTTTTTTAATCATAACTTATAAAGTAATACGCAAATGTTTTGAAGTAAAATAGTAATGCAAAACATTAATTAAAAAAGTACCGTAACAAAGAAATCGTCGGACGTCTACAATCAGTCGACAACTAAGAACATCAACTCCTGACAGAGGACGAGAGAACGACTAGCAGATGAACGAGACGCAGAGGACTAGAGACGGTTCTACCAGAACAGCTACAGATCCAGAGCAACACGTCATCCTAGTCTACAGCAGCCAACGTACAATGAAGGACGAGAGACGAGAGGACGAGCAGTGAGGACAAGAGGACATCCAGGAGGAGCGAACCGACGGAAACACTGGAGGACATGGGACAACTCTGCAGAATTTAAGATGACGAAAAAGCAATATATAATTATCAAAGGGAAAGACATTGAAAGACTTTAATAAAAAGAAAAACAAAAACAAAACATTTTTGTAAGATTAAATAATAAGTATGTAGATAGAGATAAAACCAATGTAATTAATGTGTAATCAGAAAATTCTTTAATTATTTTTCTTTAATGAATGAACAGTTAATGAAACGATACGTTAAATCCTTGCTTGGAAAATGAACAAGTAATTAATTTATTTAACTTTTTCTTAGTAAAAGCATATAACGTAGAGTCATTGAAAATAATCAATTCATTGTGTTAAAATGATTATAAACTCGTAAAAAGGTATAAAGAAAATATAGAATAAGAATGTATTAACAATTTTTAAAAAAAGCACACATTTAGACTGAGTAGTCAAGAAATCGTAGTATAATGAAGAAAAGTTTTTAATTAAAATTTATAATATAATATCTAGAATATAAGATATATATTTGTGATGATAACACGGCAAGTAAAGAAACTTTGAAACCATAGATAATGGATATCGTATGGCGAATTAATCATTATTTTTATATTATTATTTCTTTTATGTTTGTTTAAATTAATAATTGGATACATATTACGATTCTTAAAAAGAGTTACTCTTATTATAATTACACCTGAACTCCAATTATACATACACGCCATTATAGGAATGTTATATAAATTTTCTGTAAACAAATGTAAAGTACATTAAATAATTTGTTACAATATATACAAATATATATATATATATATATATATATATTGTACTGCTGTTAAAATACACCATAGTACATAAGAGTAAAATAATAATTTTAGAAGAAGCCAATGTATAAAATTAATAGTATTATGAACATATGTTAAGATTGTAAACTAAAAAAAAAAACTGAGTGTTAGTCACGACCAACATAGAGGTAGACACCAATATTATATAGAACAGCATTAAGAAATATGTGTTGACAATTATTATATTAAATTGGAAATAAACATGCAAATAAAATGAAAGATTAATAGAATAGTAATCTAAAATATACTAATTATAAGGATAATATAAAAAAGCAAATAAATGTAATTAATAATAATTAATAAAATTATATATGTTGTTAAGAGTCATATGATTGAAAGATGTGACGAATGTAGTTAGGTATCTAAATGGCAAATTGTAAATTGTTAGATTTGAATTGTATTCAAATGAAAGAAAATTTGTTTAGTCTAATTTTATATCTAAGAAGAGCCAAATCAAAAAGTCTAATTTTATATGTAATAAGATACACATTAAAAGAGTTTAATTTTTATAAAAGAGTTTAATTTTGTATTTAATAAAGGAAACCTTTAAAGGAAGGGAGTTAACATTGATATTGAATTTAATAAACATACGAGAGTATAAATCTATAACATTGAAATAATCATAATTTGTATACAACTTAATAAACAACAATATTTCAAGAAGTCTGAGTATATCATTTATAGAACGCCGAACTAAAAGAAGAAGCCTGTGCTGGAAGATAGTTTGAGTGTCAATACAATAAAATTCTATATTCCGAAGAAGTATCAATTTAGTAATCATAGAATAAAATATAATTCAACATTTATTCTAATAAGAAATCCCAGAGAAGGAACAGATAACGAAGCCTAGCATTACCTTTAAGATGATAAGCATCAACTAGAATTGAACCCGTTGCAGTTGTGAAGAGTTCAGATTCAAGCTATTTACATTTATATGGGATATTCTTACGATGTTATTTATTAAAAAATTTATACACTAACGTTATTTGGTACGGATTAAAGAAAAGAATAAATCATACACAGTATTAAATAATATAAATCAGCTTAATAATTGTTAACCCTGAGATAGAGTTTTCTTTTCATGTGCAGATAGAAAAAAGTAATATCTGTAATTAAATATTTTAATTACAATACTGATAAATAAAATAACAGTACATTTAATGACGCAACCAACGTGTGGCATATAATAATTACAATACTTGTAATTAATTATAGTACAAAATGGCGCCCACACGTGAAAGCAAAGATTTTCTTTAAGCCAGCACCAAATAACATAAATGAATAATAGGCAATAGTGCCGAACTGAATTAAGTAAATTACAATAAAATAATTTTGTTAAATTTAATTAGAATAAAAAATTTACTCGTAATTAATTTAATTTAAATATTGTAACATGGCTAAACCGGAAAAAAGATATGAATTAAGGAGTAATAGTGCTGAAGAGGAAGAAACTGAAATGGAACAGCCACCTAAGGAAGATGAACCATTAACTATGAAGGCAATTTAAGTTCCCTTAATAACCCCTACATATGAACGTCTTCTGCACGAAAAACTCGCACAGAGAGCACGTCTGTAATAGTCGAGCTGGTAGATGGAACTGCCTGAAACATCTCGGTCGGAGACTCAATCTTAATAAAAATTGGGGCCGCTGATTGGTCGAAACCCTTGACACGTGATCGATGGGTAGAACTGATAGACAGAAGTCCTGAATCAATCGGTAAAAGTCTGAACAAGCAGGTATAGATTTAATCTAGAAATTTTATTACTTTTAGAAGATAAGGAATCTATAGAAAGATAATTTTTGCTAACAAAAAATACCTATTTAAATAGTCTGTTTCCAGGCTTTGACAACAAGAAAATATAGCGTTTTCCAAGTCTCGATTCAATCCGTTAATTATTACCCGAGTTATTCCATAAATACGAATAACACGCGCACCCGCGCACTCGCACACTAACTCCGCACATGACATGATAGTAAATAAAATTATGGGCATTTTGACAAACAATAGTTTTTACCCATTTCTTAATTCAAAACTTATCTCTACTTAACACACTTTAACGAAAAACAAATTCTAACAATGCCTACAACGTCATAAAATGATATAGAAGCATGTAGTCCTGGCTACAGATTCCCTTACTGCAATGTTCTATTGCAACATATATACACGTTTTGCAGAAAGATGGTCTGCTTAGGTCTGTTGTGACTTCCGTCTAAATGTTTACTACCTATCATAAAGTTTCATTGTGGTAATTCGGAGACTTCTGATAAAAATTCTTAGTTAAATGTAATAATAGTCGTTATCACTTTTTATTGTAAATAAAATAATTTTAAGTAAAATTCAATTGAAGTGCAGTTACTTAATCTCAGTATTAGAAACACGCACCAGAACTAAAAATTTAAATCTTTCATCGCAATATGAAAAATACTCTCAATAAATTAGTTATTAATTAAAACTTTCCAGATGATAATGTAGCGTAAAATATATGATTTAAAAAGTGAGTGCTTTATCTTCTATTTCCATAAAACCAATTTTTATTTTTATTTATTTATTTCATTACAAAATATAAGCTATAATCTTCATTTATTACAATAAATATTTTGTGTTTGTTTTGAAGCGAAGGTTTTTTTTACATTTTCATACCGTATGTCGTCACCAAAACGTGATAATTGAAAACATACATGTTGCAGTTTAATATTTAGTCTTTGTACAATGATAATGTCATAAGAAAATTATTTTGAAACTTCTGATTTTGAAATTGTAATATTTTTACAATTAATCGTGTGTACCTACACATGTTTGAACAATGTTATTCCTAATTTAACTCTCTACTCAAAATACTGTATTTTATTACAAACCCATACAGTAGTTTGGAAATTTTAGCGTTTATTGTATGATTGTCTGATTTACAATGGTTATTTTACTAAACAAAATTGTACAGTAATCGGGGTTTAAGTAATTTTTTCTTATAATTGAATTATTATCAAACATTTAAATTTATTTAATAATCTTTTTCTTCTCCTTATCCTCTTTAAGGAGCAGGTTATATAAACTTATTCCGGCACCCATCTTATCCTCAGACGACCCACGTCTCTTCTACCAATGGCTTTATAGTTCAGTCCCGCTTTCGGCAATCGATCCTCTGTCATCCTTTACAAATGATCCCTCCTTTGTCTTCTGTAAATTGCAATAATCTCATTTTTGAGCTTCGAGTTCTGCTGTGATATATCCATTCCTTATTCTATCTTGTAATGTATAATTTAATGTATTTCGAAGAAACTGCATTTCAACACTCTGAATTTTACCGCTTTAGTTTTTTTTTGTCATGACCCACGCCTCACTTGCATATGTCAATGTGGGTATTGCAATTATCTTATAAAATTTAATCCTTGCTCTGTGTCTTGTTTTATATCTAAAATTTCTATGAATTGTACCACAACTATTCCAAAAGTTATTTATCTTCTCTCCTATGTCATACTCAGATTCATAAGAGTATAAGTGAATATTAAATAAAGGTGAATGTTACAAAGTTTAGTAAATACAAAGTAAATGCAAATTTTTGTATATCGTTGTTTTACAGAAAGTCACTTTTGGGCACTGGCCTATTTGTCAAGTTTGTTCTTTTCTACAAGACAACCAATACCAAACTGACTAATAAGTTCATTTTTATTATGTACCTTAAGCAGCAGACTGTGTAATGGACAACATAATTTAAACAAAAGTTATAAACTTTACGACGACCCGATCCACAAGCGGCGGCGGCGTCTGGTTTGACGTAGGGAGACGCAGGTGCGGCGGCACAAGATACAATTTACCCAGTTGAGTCTATTACTATTATTGTTATATATAGACAGCGTAATGTGCTGCAGCGCCCTCTCGCCAGTAAATTACGCACTACATGGTTTTTGCGTTGTTATACTATAACTTGTACACTGCCTACGGGAAAATGATTACACTTTGTTTTCAAGACGAAGTTTGGAAAATAAACGAAAGAATGAATTCACTGAATAAACCTTTTTTATTACTGCTAAACTAACTTTTATTCAATCCAAACGTATTCCAGCTAGTGGCGTAACTATGAACTGCTCCTGGGGATAGGGGGATGAGACTAGTGACTGGGAAGGATGAGACTAGTTTCTAAGGGGGATGAGACTAGCTTGAAGGTTAACCTTCCCATTTCCTCGGGAAATAGATATTCAATAATTTTTATGTATTATTAATTATACAGTTATCTATAAGTTTTGTTTTAACACTCGCAATTGGGTTATAAATAGTTGTACGTTAAATGATTATGGAATTTCACTAAAAATTTTAATAGCTCCAGAGGGAAATTGATCCCCTTGATCCCCCTCATCGTAGTTAGACCATTGATTTCATCGATAAGTGAATGTTATTCGTTAATGGAATATAAAACGATTTCAGACTTTATTTAAACTTAATCATCATCATCTATCTGTCCAGGATTAGGCAGTTGCCTGTTCCGGCTTCACCATCACCGTCTCGGTCTGCCAACATTTCTTCTTTCGGTTGGCTTATAATTCAGGATTTTTCTTGGAATTCTTTCTGGAGACATGCGCATAACATGCTCTTTCTACCTTTTTTATAGTTTTTCGCTAGTTTCGTTACCGGTTGTACTTTTATTTCCTGTTTATATCTTCGTTCTTTATGTGTGATCTAATCTTATACAACCTTTCACAGGTCTAAGATATTTCATTTCAGACGTTTCCATCTGTCTATAATCTATACTATAATTTAATGACTATAATTTAAACTTAATTATACATTTTAGTTATCTAAAACTTCCGGGCTGAAAGGCCGTGGTCGAGTGCTTGACCTTCTACAGCTAGACGTTTCGGCCACACCACCGGTTGCTTGTTCACAGTTCATTGGGAGACGTGTTCGGCGTACCATCTATTTCGAACACTTTTTTGCTACTGAAGATGGCCACCGGTGGTGTGGCCGAAACGTCTAGCTGTAGAAGATCAAGCACTCGACCACGGCCTTTCAGCCCGGAAGTTTTAGATAATTATAATGACACCGGCCGTGAAAGCCTACGTATTAATTATACATTTGTTTTATTTTTGCTGAGTTTAAATTTCTCTAGTTCAATAATTGCCATTAAACAGTGATCCAGAAAAGACCATTTTTTAAACCACCCTAAAACGATGAATTTGTGACAGTTTCAAACTAATTAAAAAATACAAATGAACAATGGCATAACCAGGTTATGGGTTATTTCTAGTACTCTTCAACTTATGTGTAAAGCTGGGGACGGGGAGATGGAGCCAGTTTTTTTGGAGTGAGAGGGGTGATGTGAACAGCTTGAAGCATGGGCTCTCCATTTTCATTGGGACAGACGAGACACGGTATTCAACATTCTTCCCGTATAATTAATTATGCAGCTGCAAGTTCTCAACCTTTTACGGCCGGCTTCAACGCTGTTGAACCTGTTATTATCCACCAGGCCGTTAGACCGTGGCCAACAGTTGTCGTTGTTGACAGACGTTTCGGCCCAACCATCGGAGGCCATCCTCAGTGTCTAGATTGGCACGGAGTCCGCCAATTCACCTCAGAGGTTAGGTAGCGCCTATGTGTTTTGCCTGATACAAAAATTTATAAAAGCGGGCCTTCTCGGGCAAAACGCAGTCTCCGCCTCATCTCTGAGGTGAATCGGCAGATACCGTCGCCAATCTAGACACTGAGGATGGCCTCCGGTGGTGGGGCCGAAACTAGGGTTGCCAACTTTTTTTGAGGAAAATAACGTAACTTGTCTGTTGGAAGAGGAAAAAAAAGTATTTGTAAGAAAAAAAAAGTATTATTTAAATTTAAGTTTTTATTGCCTTAAATACATATTTTTTTGTGCTTTTAGCACAAGCTAACAATTTTTGGTTATCTTTGAGAGTTTGATAGCTAGTATTACAATCTAAATCTAGATTTAAATAATAAATAACTAATTTTTTTATTAAATTTATGGACGCTCTGTTTCTCTCTTCTCGCCATTTTACATTCATCACCGAGAAAACTCTTTCAGTGAAAGCTGAGGTTGCGGGAACAGAGAGCAGATAAGAAATAATTTTTTTTATATTTGGTAAGTTATCACACGCATTCTTAAGTATATATTGCCACTTTTCAGCAGTATTTTTTTTCTGAAAATTCTTTGTCATTATTTGTTGATTGTCTTTGGATTTCTTTAAGTCTTATTGACTCCGAATATAAATCATCCATTTTAATATTTAATCTTTTTTACAACAACGTATAAATAATGATCTAGAAAGGAAACCGATATGGACTGCCATCTGCCGTTTCGTTCAATAATAAGTAATCATTGTTAATCGTGTGTGTTCCGTTCTGTTTGATCTTAGGCACCGATAAGTCGTTCGGAAATTACGTATGAGAGTGTTTCGTTTCGTGCATTACTGTAAAGACTCAAAATAAAGTATTTTCGCATACTTTATTTTTATGCAAAAGTATAAAGTATATTCACCAAAAATAAAGTAGGATACTTTATTATAAAGTATGGTTGGCAACCCTAGCCGAACCGTCTGTCAATAACGACAACTGCTGACGACGGCCTAACAGCCCGGCGGATAATGATAATATCAGCAATTATGCAGCTGTTACTTATAAGTATCTTATTTATACGTCTCTTACTTATAAGCCTTGTTTACAAAGATGCAACTGTATTGAAAATGAGTCTACGTTAAGTGATTATGGGATTTCACTAAAATTTTTAATTGCTCTGTGGTGATGGTGGGGGCATATGTTCATACCTCTGATCACTCGCCTTAGTTACGTTAATGATTCCAGCGATAAACGAATGATGTTCATTAATGGAATATAAAACACTCTTCATATTTTATTTAAACTTAATTATGTGATCTTTTGGCTTTTATTTTTCCTGAGTTTGAATGCGTGTGGAGGCATTATTTAGCGGCACACGGTGATACAGACTTTTTTTTTTAAATATCCTATAATTATCAATTTTTAATTAAATCCTTAAATTTTTAGTGACCGTCAATCAGTGAATGTTTTAGTGGATGGTTAGTGAGGATCGGTCAATAATACAACTTTAGTTATTTTGCGTCGACGTTTCGACAATATTTATTGTCATCTTCAGGACCTGTGTATGAAATACAATAGAAACATCAAACATAACGAAACAATTAAATATTTGGGTGAACGTGTTGGTGATGTGAGTGTGTGCGTGCGTATGTATGTATCATTTTTTATGTGAAGACTTATGATAGTTTGTTTACATCTTCAAATTATCTTTAAGAAAGCGAGCAAATTATAGTATGAGAGAACTTAATTTATACAGTATTACAATTTAAATTACTAAATATAATGTTATTTTAATTAATTAAACAAACAGTAACCAACAATTGGATATTACAGTAGATTGGTACATAAATTGTTTATACCTACAACAGTCAACATATAGCAAAGTAATATATTACCTATAACTAAAACAGATTACGGGATGTTACTACGTAATTATTAAAAGTTATTTTTACCATGTTTCACTCCCTACTGGTGTTAGCAAACAATCATAATTTAGAAACATACAATTTACACAATATTGTAAAACATTACGACTTAAATCAGATAGTTGACAAAGGATACAAACAAAAGTTTCTGGTAAATTTTACTAACAGGTAAACTTGGATAATACGGTAATTGTAATCATATTGTAAAATATAGTCAAGAGTACTATAGAATAATGTAATTTATGTATGTGTCCACAATCACCCTTCTCTTTCACCCATGCTCCCCCCGCCAGTCCTCACAGCCTCTCACTCTAACCTGAAATCGATCTATCACTCACTATCACCCCACTCACTCACTATCTCTCTCTCTCTCTCTCTCTCTCTCTCTTCTACATCTCACTCACTGTCTCCCTTCTTCCCTCTCTCACTCTTCCACCCTTCGCTCTCACACTCTCTCTCTCTCCCTCTCATTATCTCTCTTCATTCACTCTCTCTCTCTCTCTCTCTCTCTCTCTCTCTCTCTCTCTCTCTCTCTCTCTCTCTCTCTCTCTCTCTCTCTCTCTCTCTCTCTCTCTCTCTCTATCTATCTCTCTCTCTTCCTCTCTCTCATTCACTCTCTCTCCCTCTCTCTCACACGCTTCCTCTCGGTCACTCTCTCTCCCTCTCATTTGTCATTGTCCACGATTGGCACTCTAAAACACTCACCATTTTTATTACACTATCATCCTCATATAAATAGAGAATTTATGCACACGATAACAGAAATGATTTACCAACTTGTATTAAAGGGTTACAGACTTTATAACATAACATTATAGATAACAGATCTATTATATGAAAATTGTTATTACTTAATATTTACATTTTGGTCAATGTTATTTACCTGGAACTTGGTCTATACAGAGTACCATAGCCAATGTAGTTCAAATATATGTCGGTCATAATCTCTCTCACATGCATTGAGAGAGCATGATCTCTCTCACATGCATAGATTGAGGGAGCATGTGAGAGAGATTATGACCGACATATATTTGAACTACATTGACTATGGTACTCTGTATAGACCAAGTTCCAGGTAAATAACATTGACCAAAATGTAAATATTAAGTAATAACAATTTTCATATAATAGATCTGTTATCTATAATGTTGTGTTATAAAGTCTGTAACCCTTTAATACAAGTTGGTAAATCATTTCTGTTATCGTGTGCATAAATTCTCTATTTATATGAGGATGATAGTGTAATAAAAATGGTGAGTGTTTTAGAGTGCCAATCATGGACAATGACAAATGAGAGGGAGAGAGAGTGACCGAGAGAGAGCGTGTGAGAGAGAGGGAGAGAGAGTGAATGAGAGAGAGGAAGAGAGAGAGAGA